>CM075290.1:4371802-4485409 GCA_037672795.1 Lagerstroemia speciosa | reverse complement strand
AATTTCAGCTCCCAGCAAGGAGGGTCCAAGAAAGTATCATAGAAACAGCCTTGCAGCAATGAATGCTCCTCGACCGAACCTAAAATAGCAAGCTGTCTGCATCTCTCGACTCGATCTTACTATTATCTTGAGCAAAAATCTCGTCCCAAATCACCAAAAGGTCAGGAAGTGTAAACTCGCGTCCAAATAGCACACGCAGCCACCGGAGACAAAATATTTGTGGTTCTACTCCAAGCTCATTAAGGTGAGTGTGCAGAGGCAAATCAACAACAGAAAGCAGATGGTACAATGCAGTAAAGCTTCGATCACAGGCGGTGAGCTGTTATTGGTTCCATCTGCAGGCAAATGCGAGAAGAAGTCGCCATGACAACTGAGCCATTAACCCACTCATAAGTGCCTCAAACATAGAGTAAGCATCGTGTTTCCATGAATTTCTCGGATAATAGGATGCCCAGTTCACCTTCAGCTCCATAAGGGTCGCTTAGAAGTACAATTTTCTGCACGTCAGGATCAAGGTCGTTGAGACTTGTAGCCTTCCCTGTGTTTCCATTGGAGCTTCCAGGCTCTCCATAGCATTAGAGAATCTTTTATAATCAAAGTTATATGTTAGGTCACTTTCATGAACTGATAACTCATCGAATTTGTCAGTGAAGTGCTCTTCATAAAGCTCACGGACTTGAGAAAGGCGGTTGATATCGACTTGAAGGACATATATCAACGGTGCCAATAGTTCGTGCATTCCTGTGAAAATAAGGAAAATTTTTATTCTCTTGCCAAGGAAAACAACAATTTGAAACACCGATCATCAATTAAATTTTATAAGTTGGGAGAAAAGTGTGCAAGGTTTAAATCTAACTCCAACAGGGACCTTATCATGCTGTATAAGCATCGAAACACCCTATCAAATTGCACTACTCTGCTTTCACTTGAACTTACAATTTTGATCGGCTTTAAAGCACCAAATCATTTGAAGCTTTAAGAGCACTGGATAAGTTTCCTCCGACAATAAATTGTTATCCAATCACAAATGGTTTAATTTGGAGCTGTCTGGAACCATTTGCAAGATAGTAGAAAACAACATATACATTGGCAAAGACCACCGACTCTCTACTGGTTACAGATCATAAGGTTGATATCGACATTCTTAAACATATTTGAAGGCCGGTTCTCAATAGTATAGGAATACAGTCAACCTAACTTCTCAAAATAAAGAATCATGTGGTCAACTTCGCAGGGCACTTTAAGTTTGAATTTCAGAAGAAGTAGCCAATGATAATATTGATTGCTCACACTAAAAAGTTGATGCTTACCTTGTCTGTACCCATATTGTGGATGTCTGAGGCACCACAGTAGCAAAATTCTTCTTAGCATGCCTTGGCATCCCGGCGTCTGAAAATAACTTCCATCCTCAGGATACAATCGCAACAAATCTTGATCAACCATTTTCTCCAGCTCAGCATTTCGAAAGAAGCGACCCCAGCTGCTCTCTGCAGTGGAAAAAGATCAGCATACAGGTAAGAATTAGCACTTTGCTCGACTACAGGAGAGGACTGGTGATTGATTCCCTATAAGCTTTTGCAGTATTTTATGAACTTGGTCCATTTTAGCCAATTAACAGATCCAAATCATGAGAGGTATAACACATTATAAAGAACCACACTGAAAATAGCTTGTTTTGAGATTTTTAGCGGCCAGTATTAGAATATAGATATCATAAACAACATTGATCGTACGGTTTGTTTCTTCCACCTATTAAGCAGGAAGGAGAAGAAAGAAAGATTTTAATGGGTATATGTAAGTGATGCAGAATAGGGAGGAGGAATCTAAAGACTCTAAACCTTTCACAAATCCCTTTTGCCAAACAAATTCCCATCTGATTTCCACTAACTTGTTGGTTAGCTACTCAGAAATCATTACATCCAAATCAGAAAAAGATGCTTTCTGAGCTTCTCAGACACAGATCTGCAGTATGAATCTTCAATTGCAAAATGAAGGAAACTATACATTAAGAAGATGAACCGAACAAATAATTGCTTTTCATCAGCGGAAACCGATTATCTGCGTCAATAATTTCAGAAGTGAACAAATGCAGCTAATAGATTACCTGGGTTTTGTGATAGCGGGTTGTCCATTGCAAGATCAGGCAAGTTATTTCCATCCTTAGAAGTGTGCGGGTCGATGAGGAGGCGTCTTCTCAAACCCGCATAACTGACAAAATTGTAAAGATACTCAGGAGCACAGACAAACCAAAGAAGCATTGCGATTGATAAATTGTCAGCAAACTCATTGCAACCAACAAGATGCTGTTAAAAATGAGATTATTCAGAAGATTAACTTTCAAAACTTGAAAAAGTAATTCCTGACGCAGTGATGTTTGTCTCATCATCTACAATCAACAACAAACGTAAAATATTGTCTCTGCAACTTCCAAACAGCAGTCAAACAAATGAATAATGAAAGAGAACTGTAATTTAATATATGGAAGCAAGAAACATACCGTCTCCTTGAATCGGCCGTGATACGGCGGAGCTCATCGGTAGAAGCAGACAGAGAGGACGGCAGGACCCCAAGATCTATACGCCACCGCACACTCCTCAAGTCCCTGTACGGGCGCGAGACATCCAGAGTCGTCGAATTCTCAGGCAGCTCTAGCCGCGACAAGGCCTGGGCATTGTTGTCGGACATCTTGACGGATCACAAGACACCTCTTTCAGCAGCTGGAATAGCAGGATGAGAAATTTCGAAATCATTAAGCCAAACAACTCAAAGAGAAGGACTTCAAGTCACTAAATTCCGCAGCCATTCAATCAGAACCAAAAGATCACCAAAATCTTCGGGGTGAGAGAGAAATTTTCAGAGTGTGAGAGAGGGAGCGCTAAGATTCCCCTTTTTCCAAGTCAGCGAGGAGCAGGACAAGCGCATCGACCAACCCAAATCCTCAGTCAACAAAATCAGTCATAAATCAAAGACACGGGAGCTTCTGCACGCACAGAACAAAGAATCCGCGGAATCTTTTGCATACCAGTGACTGCTCGAAGCTAACAGAGAGAGGATGGTCGGGAACCGGAAGCAGGGATTGCAGAGAGGAGAGATGGATGAGAAGAGACGGCAAGAGGGTTTGGTGGGCAGACCGCAGACGGAAAGAGAGAGAGAGAGAGAGAGAGAGAGAGAGGGAGTTACGTAAGGGACTCAATGATTGGGAATGGGGGGTGCTTCCCATGGAAATTTCAGCTTCCAATAAAAATCCTACCTTTTTGGGTTATTGGTCGTGGACTGTGAGAGGGAAAGCAAGAAGAACCAACCACGACCAGTGTTCCTCCGTTGTCTCCTCCTGCGCAGAGACAGTGAGAGAGAGAAGAAGAAGAAGAAGAAGCCGAGGAAGAAGAAGCAGATCTGGAAGGAGAGGAGCAAGGCAAAGCAGGCAAAGCAGCCAAAGCAAATAAAGCTGTCGGCTTCTCTCTCTCGTTATTATTCCTTCACCATAAATGTGCTTGACTTGGAGCTAGCATTGGTTTGTACCTGTCATTAATAATTAGGAGCCATCGGATCGGTGCCTTGTATTTTTTAGAATTTTTAATTATTATTTTATATAAGATCAATTTTTAATTTTTAGATTAGGATTATATCATGTTAAATCTTAGAATCGTGATTTAGAATTCAAACGAAAAAGTTATAAATGATTAAAATTAACTGTTCGAATAAATTAATATGTTGTGATTTCTGATACCCTGTAAGCTAGAACCGAAGTCGATCGATTTCTTTTTTTTTACTCGAAATTTACTTTTTTTTTTTTTAGATCTATTAGATTCTTATCGATTTTGCGTCTATCCTATACTCATGCACTCCGGTAATAATTCCATAACTCCATTCAAGAGCCCCCTTCCTGAGATTTTGATTTAAGTTTTGTAAATTTAAAAAATTTATAAATATAAGAATTTTATTTTTTTTTAATTTTTGAAAAATAAATAGTTCTATATATAAGGTAATATACATTGAAAAAAACAAAGGAATTTCTTCAATTGAAGTAATGCCGCTGAAATCCGAAGCTTCTCCGATCTCCCCGACGAATAACCGATCCTCGCGATGACCAGTGTTCAACATAACTCGTACTAGGTCAACATTACTCCTTAAAGAGTCGAGTCGATTCAATTCGATTCGAATTGATTTAATCGGTAGTCTAGAAAATTTCTGGATAACAGTAATGCAAAAAAAAAAAAAAAGATGAGAGAAGGTAATAGGACTTTACTTTGACAGCGGTATATAACCTTGTAAATTCGGGGTAACATCGGCTCGAGTGGTTCGGTCTCAGTTTTCATATCGAGAAGAGGCCGTGTCGTCGATTGACCATTTTATGCCGTGTGGTCAAGAAGAGCGTCCCGGAAATCGTTTTCTTTAAATTGTCTCCGCCTCCATCACACGTTACCCGCCAAGAACATTACAAAATCAACAACTTGCCGAACACATGGAAACGGTCTCATCGCTACCACGTCAGTTACGATAATCCCACAGTTCAAAACTTAATTTCGTATAACTTTTTCGGTCTGTATCACTGACATTCAGAAGTCGGGCAGGCTCTGACTGATCCAATTTGAGCCGCCGAGTCAGTCCAACGGGGAGTAACTCTCTCACGACGAATCCTCTCCATTCACGAAGACCCAAATCCGAGACTTTACTCCAGGAAAGAGGTGCTCTACCATCTCGGTCAATCAATTTCCATATAATTGAATGAATTTAATATTACAGTTTCGAATCGCTTCCCGCACTTTTTAAAAATATGTGTGCTTTATACGGCTGGACTTGGAGGATATCGACCTTTTAGACCATATTAGGTCTTTGGCTGATGAGTCCAGTACCGAACGCTTGGCTGTTCAGTTTTTCTAGCACGTTTCGAACATTGTGTAACGTGATGGTTGAGTCGCTGCTGTTGCTACTACCCGGCATTGTTTCCCGCATGATATACTATCGGGATGGATTTAGGAGCCGAGGTACGACCGGCCCTTTTATACTCGGAAAAAAACTATCAAACATTTAACAAATTTAACCGATCTCATCCAATTTCGATTAAATTATCTTATTTTATCCCATAATTTCGTGTTCTAACTCATCGTCGTTACCTTCTATCGAGCTTCGCCTCTTGAATAAAATCTCAGCATCCACCCTGCACGTAACTTGCAAGAAAAGGAAAGCTCTAAATTAGTCAAATGAAAAAAAAAGGACCAAAATCGCAACAATAGCTCATGTGATTTTCGACCAAATTGTTTTGTAGTAATGAAATCACAAAGACTAACACTCATGTCATTATTAAACCATCTCGCTTGTCCTCCACGCATTAGAGAAAGGAAGAAGAAGAAGACTTGGAAAATAATCATCGAATTTTACTCCAACTGCTAAATTATTCAAAAAATTAGTTCATAAATAATATTTTTTTATTTTTCCTCACCAGGTAAATTAAAATTAAGTATTATAAATATTGAATCGTTTAATACAAAAAATACATGATCGTCTGTACATTTATTCTCTTCGTACTTTCCGAATTACTTGAAAAAAAAAAGGCATTCTATTTAGGGGTGAAAATAGTTCGGGTCGGGAGGTCGGGCCCGAATTCTTTCTGGTCGGTTCTTCAAGGTTAGAAATCATACCGAGAACTGTGTACTGTACTGAAAAATCAACCGCCAGCAGTACAGTTTTTCGGATAATTTTTTCAGCCCAAGTTTTAATATAATAATATAAACTAAGTAAAAAAAATAAAATTCATTGCAATAAATAATAATTACTAAATATCGATATATTGGTATATTAATAAACTAATTAACATTAATACAAACCAAACTTACAGTCTAAAACTCAAATTATCATTTTAATTAACAAAATTTAACAACAATATAAATTATTAAATATACTAATTTATATTTTTAATGAATACAATCAGTCTCGAACTCCACCGGATTTTTCGAGCCGGCACCCGAATCTGTCAGGCAATTTTTCTATACATGAATTTTACATAGGCACGCATAAAATCACATTTCCTGGATCGATTTCAATTGATTTTTTGTATTCTCGATTTTTCGATCTTTTATTTGCGCCTGTGATTCTATTAGATAGTTCA
Source organism: Lagerstroemia speciosa (assembly GCA_037672795.1). Lineage (NCBI taxonomy): Eukaryota > Viridiplantae > Streptophyta > Magnoliopsida > Myrtales > Lythraceae > Lagerstroemia > Lagerstroemia speciosa. The sequence continues at coordinate 4,479,303 of CM075290.1, read as the reverse complement.
TGATGATCATTGCAATAGATTAATACAAGAGTTATGTCTTTTGAAAAAGTTGAGGTAGATGTGTCAGCTGACATGTTGGCTCTGGTAGATCCAAAGCATCATGTATTTGTATTTCCCAAGGATAACAACTACTCATTACCAAATCAAATTATGCATAGAAGAGACAAAATTATTGAAAATTCAAATGTCTGTCCAATTAATTTACGAGAATAAAGTGGGCAGGATTTGTTTATAATCCTTCCATGCCCTGTCAGTGTAATATGAAAATTCAGAAGCTTTTAGCCTTCCTTTTCTTCCTAAAATATCTGCATCTTACACTGATCTGTCCACCTCAAGGGAGTCTTGTGTGTAACGGGTACATTACGTGATAATGTTGATACAGTGTCACAAGCCAATAGTTGTTTTTATGATATTTTTAATAAAACCTACAAGGAGAAAAATAAACCCTAAAAGAGAAAAAATAGTCTTAAAAATGACTTGATTTGATTTGTTCGTGACACTACGTTAATACTGTTACGTGAAGTACCCGTTATATATAAGACTTTCTCGTCAACCTCAGCTAATAACTATGTTATGTAGGTTAATAACAAGAGAACCCAGGAGATTGTTCCGGCGAAAAAGAGAATGTGAAGTGTCATTATTTAAGGTTCAAATCTTTTTATAACCAGCATATACATCTAGGTTTTACCCTGTAATGTGCACTTGTAGGCGCGCATACATGATCGTGGATATTGGTCGAGTGAAATCTAGATACCCTGTGATATCATAAAGAAAAACGATAGCAAAAGATGGGTAGTTTATGCGGATAGATAACAACTTATTTCTGCGTATAAACTTATCTAAATTCATAAATTTATATGATTTTTATAGGTCTACGACGTAATTTCCTTATTATAAAAGAGAGAGAGAAAAAGACTTGAAGCCTCGTACATTTTACACTTACTTTTACATTGAATTTTATATATTTTATCCTCTATAACAAACACGAGTCCGTTACATCAGCTGCCATTATATCGGAGTTGGTGCAACATTGACGTTGTTATTAGTGTCTGACGTGTCATTTTTAAGCTTTCGTGGCGCTAATGTGTCCGAAAATAAATTAACAAAACTGAAAAAAGAGGGAGAGGAGGGGACGACTGAGCCCGGGAGGTGGTCGAAGGTTGGCTTCCTCGACCAAACGGTCCAGACCTCCCTTCCTCTCTACCTTTTTTTAGTTTTGTTAATTTAGATACCTTAGAGTCACATCGCATAAAAGTGACATATTAGACAAAATTAACGATGTCAACACAATGGACTAGAATTTGTAACAGCGAAGGACACATAGATCTGACAAATCCACTTCAGAATATATAGAATTCAATGTCAAATGTGCAAGTTCATAAATTTCAAGAGTCTAGCACAGTGACGTGACTCAAATATGCACAGATTATGTATTTCACATGGACCGACTGTCTCGATTCGAAACCGGACGGTATTGAATGCAGTTGTTTTCTCTTTCGCATCCATTTTTTTCCCATATACGCACAAATTTTCCACCATATTATTGAGTATGGACTTCCAATGGGTCCAACAATAATTGCATCGAAACAACTCGCAAGTCTCATAATACACATGAAGACAAAGAAAAGCATATACATATATACATACATACACGCATATATATATATATATGTATACATGGAATAAGAAATAGTCGGCGTTAATAGTTTATTCGTTTATAGTTGTATTTACACAGACTCCTTTATCGATAAAAAGGTTGGTAGTAATAACAGCAAGCGGCAGTGTTTATTGTACCGTGTAATCACCGATATATCTGACGAATTAAATATGTAATATTAATATTGATCTCGTCAGTATAATATCGTAAAAAGATCTGGTATAATTTATATGTCTATCAAATACTTTAATATAAATACACTGAGAGATTCAAATATGAGAGCTCGTAGTTACCAAGCGACATGAGAGTAGGCGTGAAACCAGTAAACCAGTACTTTTGGTGGTCTTAACTAGACTAAATATTTATTAAATGTTATTTTTTTATAACATACAGTTTATTCTCTTCGATTTCATAGACATCTCACAGTCTCGTGAATCCAAGTAATTTCAATTGCAAGGCACACGTATGGACGATCTCACAAAGGGTTACGCGCTCAAGAGAAAAATCGAACCACCCACCTTTTAGATTTTCCCATAATTTAGACACACGTTCTATTTAATCGGAGTTAAGTCTTGAAGGTTGAATATCTGAAGTACAGTGGACCAGCTTTCCACTTAAAAATGCTTAATTCAATGTTATTCAAAGATAAGCTCCTGTGTCTGCTGACGTGTTAGCTCAATCTCTTCCAATCACATATCAGCAACCCGTCGGTGCAAAAAGCTGAAAAGTAAATATTTAATGCCCTAGTATATATGTTCTTTAATACCGAGGATTTCATTTCACCTGACCACATGAATTTAGATTAGTCAGTATGCAAGCGTCAAGTACACGGCGGTGCAGTGTTAATGAGATCGGTATTAGTACTGATTGTTCAGTTCGTCTGATGTATTCGCATTTGGATACGAAAATTCGAACATTACTGAGATGACTGGATCGCTACTACTGTTATATTTCTTTATTTATTGAAAAATATATATGTAACAATTTGTGTCGATGATCTTGCAAAGGACCACGAACAAAAGGTGATCTCGGGTTCGAGCTCATTAAGATCAGGTCGAATTCGAATTTTTACCAAACTCAACTTAAACCGTTCGCGAATTATCTCATCTCATCTGCGCTCGTAGTCCTGTCACCATAATTCTCAGTGATGGCGAAGTTGCACAGAGGGATGAATGATAGGAAACAAAGTGGCCCATCATCCCTATCATGTCTTTGTTGACCCAAATAGAAAAAGGTGGCTCTACTAACATTCCCACCAACTATATACATATATATATATGTATATGTATCACTTCTAATGGGAGAGAAACTTCATTAGAAAATGTCTAAAATTAAATCTTATAAATGAAGAAAATTCATGATTAAAATAACATTCCTGCTTAACGACTCACCTCTTATGAAATCTAAATTAGTCAGTATTCAATGGATTTTTTTAATAAGATGATATTAGGAAAAAGAAAAAGGAAAAGAAAACATTATTTTTTTGATCTAAACTATCAATATTCGGAAATCCAGTAGGCCTCGACTAATCTAGTTCGAGCCGGGAAGGCCTACAAGGAGGTAAAGCTCACTTAGGATGAATTTTCTTCATTCACTAGACTTGAATCCGAGATTTTGTTTGAGGAGAAGAAAGTATCCTTTGATTCCATCCATCTCAGCCAACCGAGTGGTTCCAGCTATTTCACTACAGGGCCACCTTTTTCTTTCAGCCATGTATGCACAAAAAGAGATTGATGAGTGGCAAACACAGCTGGTAGTGGAGGTAGGCCTCTCATCTTTTTCTTGGCCATTATATGTGTATATATATACACACACATACATGTATATGAAAAATTATACGGTCCAGTTGTTCAATCGTTAAGTAAATAAAAAAATGATTATGAACTACTAAACTCCTTTATGTAATTTGGATTATTGGCTATTCAATTGTTCGATTAAGTTACTGACTGATTCGGTTACTGGACTGTGAAAGCTTTCATATACATGAATAATAGTGGGTGTGCCTTATCTTTGGAGAGATAACTATTTGTTATTGATTTTGCATAGTGGGCAATCATGATGCTTATAGGTTAGCAATACGTATTTAACTGGTATTTTCTCATGCTATGTAGACGAGATAGTACATGACAAAATTTCTCTGTGCTAATATAGGCCTTGTCCACTTGGCATATAAAAATGATGACTTAAGAAATACATGGGCAAATATTGAGTAAATTATCATTTTAATCCCTAATGTTTCATAATATTATCATTTTTGTCCTTAATATTTAAAAACTTAATAATTCAGTCCATTTTTCATCGTTTTCATCCTAAATATTAAAAAATCCTTACAATTTAATCTCTCCGTTGGAGGATAAAAATAATGATTATATGAAATATTAGGAGCGGAAACAATGTCGAAGGACTAAATTCTTAGGGTTTTTTTTTTTTTAAATATTGAGGATGAGATTGGTGGTAAAATTAGATTGATAATAAAAATACTGGGCGTACGAAATATTAGAAGCGAAAATAATAATTTACTCATAAATATTTTTTTCAACTTCCATATTTATAATAGACAACAAATAAACCATATATTAGTTAGGTGTTTGACATTGATTTGGCAACTGTAATGTTAGGAGAAACCCTAACTAATGTGTAGTTGGACTCATTATGTCGATTAATTATTTGGTTCCGATATCGTATCAAATAAATGAGAGACGGGGTACAGGTCATCGTCCCCGTGCCTATGCGAGCCAAGCCGGTTGAGGCATGACAACTTGAAGGATCATTCAAATGTCAAAAAACCGAACCAGAAGCCAATTTCTGCTGTGGTTTTGTGTCATGGATTCATTATTTAAAAAATTGGACCTATTGAGATGTTAATTCCAAATTGGAAAGTTAAGGAATTGAAATCTAGTTTATCAGAGAGTGAATTAAACATGGGTCTAAGCTTCTTATAGGTTCGGGTGGATATTTAAAATAACATAGCAGGTTATGCACGGGCTCACACTATACCAGACTCGAATGTGGAACTCGTGGGATTAAGCCACGAGATCAGTCATTCTTTTATCTAAATTACCTGTATTTAGAAGTCAAACATATTCTGATTGATCCAGTAGTTTCAGTCAGTAAGACTCAGTAGATATCATACCACTCCAATCAACCCATTTTAGTCCACGAGATCGATTCTTGAAAGTGGGCAAATATATGCATGAACAAGCAATTGAATGTTGCCTTTAGGAGTAAAACCTGTGTTAGGTACATCAATCAATTAATACTTTGGTAGAAAAATTAAACAAAAAAAAAACAGAAATTGAAAAGAAATGGACATGGCATTGTCTATTGTTCTCTAATGCAACAAATTAGATGAAAAGGAAAAAAAAAACAATTGTCTAGAAAATAAAACATGTATCAGGCACATCCCAATCAATCATCATTTTGCTGGAAATTTAAAAAAAGAAAAAGAAAAAGGAAACTAGTAATTAAGAGATAGACATGAGATTTGTCTACCCTTTTTTTTTTAATGAATTTGTCTGCCCATGAACCTCAATCCAAACAAACCCTTAATATAAGAGGTCTCTTTAGTCACATATTTAAATTAAGCAATTTTTTTTCAATTTACAAAATTGTGACATATATAATGAGTAGAAAGAATATGAGATACAGGGGTACGGAAAATTTTATTATTGAGATCAAATTTACAATCTCTAAGTTGTAAGACGAGAGCGGTACCAACTGTATCTACCCCTCTCTTCCCTTGATTTAGACTTTATATGAGATGAACTGGCCCGATTCGATCTGTTTGGAGTCGGTCTGATCCACTACGCCAAAGCTCATGTCATATTCGCATCTTGAGAGCTTGATCCGTGTCATGCATAGTATGTATTAAACTGTTATGAGCGGACAAGTGAAAAAGACCTAACAATTGGGTCCAGACTACGGTTAAAAAGTCCGTTAGTCGTGGTTAAGACACTCGTATATTATATATTTATTATGAAGACTTGGCTCGGACTTAAAAACCTGAACCATTAAGTGGTGATACACAATTTTCTTATAAATACACTATTGTTCTTCTGTATATGATCGATGTGTGATTTAACAGTATGATTGGGTCGGCTCTTACATCCAAACTATCAAACCCGATCCATGTTTGTATAAGTGGTGATATCTAATTCTCTTATAAATACACTATTGTTCTTCTGTATATGATCGATGTGTGATTTAACAGAATGATCAGTTCGGCTCTTACATCCAAACTGTCAAACCCGATCCATGTTTGTATAATAAATCTTATATGCATTTTCTCTAATTTCCACCAAACTAAACGTAGCACTGGTTTAAAATAAATAATCACATGCTTCATGCTTTTGTTACACCAAAGGATTTATTAAGAAAGCATTGGTGTATAGTCGACTAAGAACATTTTTTTTAATGTATTTTAGACACGATCGCGATAATCGCCTGTGGACGGTCGATCGAGCCACCATTGCCGACCATGTATAAGGACTTATCCGAATGATATAATATCGAGATTAGTTGAGAAGAACGCGATGAGATGAATCCGAATTAGCAAGACTTAATTACAATCAATTAAATTAATTTATCAGAAAAACAAGTGGATTTTATGGCAGCATCTAACTTGGGATGATTAACAGCCAATCGATGGAAGGGCTCCTTTTTTTTTAATTACTTTTTTTAAATAAAAAAATTACATGTCCCCTTCGAATGCGCACCAATCATTTGAATAACCTAAGACCAGCGGTGCACGGTATGGGTGTAAATGAGACAGTATGATTCGCAAACAGTTCGGGCTCGACTCGATCAAAGTTTGAATTCGGCTCGATCTTAATGAGCTAGAGCTCGGCTCGGGTTTGTCAGTTAAATGAACTATGCCAAACCTAATAATATTCGGCTATCGAAACTCGCAAGCTTAAATAAACTTTTTGTTTTATATAACAATAATCATTTAAGTTTAAAAAGATTAAAAAAAAAAAATCAACGCTATTATCTCAAATTCTTATTTAAAACCATTGTTTCGTTCTTTCACTCTTCCTCTTTAGTTTTCCTCACTCTGTGTAATCCACACAACGACCCCGTGCCGAAGTTATATTTTCATTTTCGACTCGGCTCGTGTAAACTCGATGAGCCTTCGTTTATTTTAACGGGCCGAGCCCAAGCTTAAAATATTGGGCTCGGCCGAGCTCGAGCCTAGACCCGAGCTTGCAAATCGCTAAATGAGCCGAGCTTGAATATTATAGATTCGGAGTCGGCTGGCTCGGCTCGTTTACACCCCTATATATACAATACAAAAATTTAGTACCACGACACCACTGTTAGTTCATAGAAGTCAACCCGTATTATACACGTAGTTTATTATTTAATGAAATTAAAGAAAAAGAAGGACGAGTAAATGATCGAATAAAGTTTAAAATATGATCAATGTTTAGAACGTGTGAAATTTTTCTTTTAAAATTAAGTATGAAATTACGTAATAAATTTTTAAAAAAATAGAATAACTTTATATGTAATAAATATGGTGAATAGATTATTGGAGAAAAATTCGTGTGAGATAAGAGGAAGATTTGATAGTTAAATATTAATAAATTTAATATTGCATTTGTATTTCTTCTCTATCTAATACATATTAAAAATTAAATTTTACATGTTAATAAGTATTTTGATAAATTGAAAAGAAAAAAAACCAAACCCAGATGCTCTTATATATTAATATAGATAGATATATGTGTAAACAAATTCAAGTGAAAATCAACGTTGTGTTACCTAAAGCAGTAACAAAATCTCAGCAGATGACGAGGAGCAGGGACATACGAAAGAAGGGGGTGAAAACTTAAATCATAATCAAAAGATGATTCCACATGGCACGACAACTCGATGGATCGGTCGATTGTGACCCATCATACATGATTATGTCGACGAATAAGTTCATTACCGATCGGAATGATGCAGCATTATTCTGCAAGTTATTTCATTATCAGGACAGGCGAAAACCTATACCATAATGCAAACGCGAAGGCGGAAAGACCACGTACCATGATTCTCCTAAGTCCCGGCCTTTGTTCTTCGTCATGGGGCTAGGATATTGCCCCACAGTCCGTACTCATTGGGACCATTCCGGGATATGGACACCGATCACGGGTAAAGCAGGAGCTCCGAGAAGTGTCCAACAACTGTGTTTGAGACTCCAACGGGACTCAAGATCAGCTGCAGATTGCTGGAGAAGATCCAACGTCCACGTCCTTTAACAGTTCGGTGACTGTTGAATGACTTTGTTACAAGCCTTGCAGGTCACCATTCTTGATCCCGAACCCATCGATCTGGGCAGGATCGGTTTTCGGTTCTGTGTCCCGGAAAATATAACTGTAAGAGCTGCAGAAACACAGTACCAGGGCGATTAGATCAGAGTTTCAAAATATTGCTCTTCCTGATCTGCTGAGATTTCGTTAAGTGGGTCTCCGGTAACCTGTGACACTAACGCTATCATTAATTAGAGAACGCTAAATAAGAACAGCTCAACCATAACAAGCCTATCTACCAAACCGAGGCTTTACATTGATGTTCAACGACATCAGTCTTACACTTTCCTGCATTATTTTGAAGGAAACCATAACTAACTCATGCCCGGGGGGCACAGGAAAAGGTCTTATAAGAATTTGTCAGCTCCTTCAATACAACTGTATTGAGATCAGGTTACCCGTCATAATGAAGGCTGCGCAAAGTCAAAGATTATGCCCCCAAATTCGTATTTTGCCACAGTGCACATGATGCCTCATCACACCTATCGTCTAGTGAATCAAGTTAGAGACATCTTGATCCAGACACCATAAGCAATTGTTGAACCATGAGAAACAACGTCCTGTCACTGCTGAGAGGAACCTTGTGGCGTGGAACTCTCAGGACCCGGCCCGGCCCCAGAAGATGATGACGATGCTTGCCCAGCTCCGGTAGTGCCAGGGGGCCCCGAACTCGGTGGTGCTGCTGATCCAGCTGACACCGGATGATGATACTGCTGAGGCGATGACTGGTGCGCTGGCTGATACTGCTGCTGGTATGGCGGCGGAGGAGGCATATACCCGTATGGAGGAGGATAGTAGTGATGAGGGTAGAATTGTCCATGAGGCAGAGGAGGCAGCGGCGGTGGCGGAGGCATGGTTTGATGAGATGGCCCGGGTTTGCTCTCCCCGGGGCCAGCGGAAGATGAGGACCCCTCTTGAGTCGGGACAAGGGCTCCCATCCTCTGGGGATCCATTGATGGGTAGTACGCTCTTTCTGGCTGAGGTGGAGGTGGCACAGGAACATTATAGTACTGAGGGCCGACTTGGCCCTGCTGCTGCTGCGATATCACTGCCCTTGGGAGCATCCCGCTGTGTGTGATCTGTCTCGCTGCCACGTCTGAACCTTCGGATTCAGGTTTAGGAGCCTGGGGACGGCCCCACATGAGCTTCAGCCTCAGACCCTTTATGACAAGCTTGTTCGAGAGCTCCTCTGCAGCCTTCTCTGCTCCTTCTCGGGCGGTGTAAGTCACAAAGGCACATGCCCGTTGTAGGACCATTCGCACTGACTCGATCTCACCGTGGGCATAGAAGTGGTCCCTCAGGTCTTGCTCGGTAACCCTAGCATCAAGCCCGCCGACATATAGGGTTCTGATGCTCTCATCCTCGGGAGGATCCAAGGATGGCATCTCACCTGCCTTGTTCAGTAGCTTAAGCGCCACGGGATCATTTACTCTGTCAACGGATTAAGGAAATGACTTAGCAAAATAATCACAAAACTAACATCAACATCTGAAATTTCAGCAAAAAAAAATCATTATCAACATCAGAAAATACTCCATGCATCACCGTATTATCGACACAATAAAGAATCCTAACAGAGTTACAGTTTGAAAATGCCCACACTACAACTAAATTATGTGTTCTATGCATTCGAAATTCTTGTTTTTTCAAGTTCAATCCATAGAGAGCATACTCTATGTTCTAAACAATCTAAAAAGCAACATTTTTGCATAAAAGAGAATGCCATGAGCACGATAAATCAGCTCTCTCGACAAAGAGAACGCCGGCTAACATCTGGAATGGACATGAGGAAAGCAATGTGAAATCTTTAATGTTGGCAGTTTGCCATTAAAAATTTGCATGATAAATTCCATGTGAAACAAGAATGAATACACACTAGAACAGCATTGGACATACCCATAATAACGGTCTTTTATGTTTTGCTGGGACAGTTCTCCAGTCTCTGGCATCTCATGCCTATATGGACACTCTGCACCTCTAGTACACTCTCCCCGAATGTAAAAACTGCACACGTGAGCTCGATTCCTTTTGTAGTATGGAGTTGTCCGTTGAAGTTTCAGGATAGTATCGTTGGCCCGGACTTTTCCATAGGAGGATTCATAATCCAAGCCAGCTCTAGCCTGCAAATCAAAGTTAAAGAGTTTTGTAAAGATTAGCAAATACTTCACTTCTGCATAATGATTACCAGTAACAATTTAAGAAGATTAGAGAGCGATTTGTATTGTTTAACTAATGCTGCTTAAATGTAGTGTCATGAAATGTGCGTCCATATAATTCCTTTTCTTTTTTCTCATGTTTACTGAAGAACACCCTTAAAATCTTCCTACTTGCAGAGAAGCAACTAAGAGAGAATTTAGATGGTATCGTTTAGAGATCATCAATATTCAATTACGCACCCCTACCCCCCAAAAAAGGAAAAATGACTAGCAGTGGCTTGCTGGAACACACAGTCTTTGCTTGATCCAGAACGTGTGATGTCTATGCCATAACTCAAGTTAGACAGTTCAGAAATAGTTCAAAAGAAATAATAAACTTGACTTCTAGATGACTATTTCAATCATAGTTAAAGACAATTTTATCTCATATACTTCGAACTTCTTTATTTTTGAATTGAAACAAAGATGAAAAAAAATTCTTCAATGCAAGAGGCCCATGCCTACTCTGTAGACATAATGGTATAACTGGCATGATCTTTCAGAAATAGAGAAGATAGATGGACTAATAACGTTGTACAAACAATGGCAATTTACACTTTCAACCCTTAAAAATTTTACGAATGGAACACCGCATACATATAAAAGTCTATGACATAGAAAAAGTGAGTGTGCAAGAGAACATACCCTACGATCGTGTTCCTCTGCAAAGTATTCCCTATTGACATCGCTCTTGGGAATGGCATCATGCGAACTGATGGATAACGCAGTGTCTCGAACCTGAACTGGCAGCCCGTATTCAAGATCAAGAAGGCAAACTTGACAGACATTTTTCAACTTACAACATGTTTGACAAATCTCTGTCTTCTTATATCTTGCATCTCGACCGGGTCTCCACCTAAAAACAGTAAATGGTCGCTGACAGATCTTGCACTCCTTGTCATATACAGCTCTGGTCTGATATTCAACACATGAATTGTCAGGTGAATACTAATTTGGTGAGACAGAGACATAAAACCTCAAAAAATTCTTCCTCAAATGATAACACACGACATAAAGCAATAAGATCTATATTTAAGAATGGTGACATGGCTTGATTTACGTGCAAAAATGATTTTCAGACCTTCACAAAAACATGGTTTTTCAGGCTGATGTACACTGATGCAAAGAACACATTATACTTGGCTACAAATCATGCTTAGTCATATAAAACAGCTACCCTCACAACAAATGAATTGCATAAAGGCCTGGGCTATTGGCAGTGACAAGGTTGAAGGAGAAGATTCATTCTTGGATTTTCACTAGAACATTTTTTTCTTTGGTTGTTGGGTTTCATCATAAAAGTAATATACAAAACACGCACAGCTATAGAGAAAGCAATCTCTAATATGATGAGCAAAATGTGGACGAAAGAAGACAAACACATACCATGCGAACATAAGGATTGTCTCCTAAGCAAGACTCGCAGATGATGGGAAAATCCGACCGCTCCCATCCATCAGCCTCTGCATCCCTCAACAGCCTGTGTGCCATGAACAATAGCCTGTACCGATATATTTACTAATAGTTATAATCCGCCCGAAATTTTATCAGATAGCAAAAGCATTTTTTTTTTCAATGCTAGTCAAATAGCATGAATAAATATTGTTAATTGAACTGACCAAAAGAAAATAACTTCATGAACAAATCAGTTGATGCTCAAGTTAAACAAGCACTGATGCAAAGTAAGTGAAAAACATCAATCACCACAAATTCAAAACAAGATAAGATTCAGAGCAAAAATGGCAAACTGAGTAACAAGAAGACAAAGAGAAGCAGCTTAGAACACGATGTGAGGATAGAATTTGTGGCATCAATTAGAGATGCAACTGCGACCAACTTGAGGTTGGCCCTGTGGTTCCTTCACTCGGCCCCAAATGGGTGATCCCAGGATTCATCCCATGTTGAGAGGGTCGACGAGAATTTTCCCTGAGATCCTAACTTGATCGCGAATTAGTCTTGAGGTGCGTTTTGGTTGGCCCGGGATATTGCGTGGTGCAAACCCAAAAAAAAAAAAGAGAGATGCAACTGTGGACAGAAAAAGAACAACAAGGACCCAATTCACACAAGCGCCATTACCTATTAACCTCACTCAAAGATTAAAAGAAAAAGGGAAACAGAGGGATGTGTAAACCACCCAAAAAGGACGAAAGACAGGATTAAAAGGGACGAGAGAATGTAAGTACCTGAGGACTATTTCGAACACACTTGGCAAATAGCCATGCGTTTGTTTCTGTATACCGTAGACATCAGAGAGTAATTGAAAATCAATAGAATCAACGATCGGGTTAGAGAACTACCCCAACTGAAAAACCCTAGAGGCGAACATTCTCACCTCTTTTATTGTTATTCGAATCGACCAAATATATTTACCAATGGTTATAATACACACGAAATCTTCCCAGATAGCAAATTTACGTATTTTCATTCTAGTGAAATACCATGAATAGATATTGTTAATCCAATCGACCAAAAGAAAATAACTTGGAAAGTGCAGAACAAATCTGCAGACACTTGAGTTAAACAAGCACTGATGCAAAGTAAGTCAAAAAACATGAATTGCCACAAATCCAAAACAAGATAAGATTCAGAGCAAAAATGGCAAACCGAGTAACATGAAAGCAAATAAAAGCCGCTTAGAACACGATACGAGGATAGAAACCCATTTAGGGCATCAATTAGGGATGCAATTGTGACCAACCTAAGGTTCGCCTAGTGGTTCCCCACTAAGCCGGAGGGTCCACGGCAATTTTCCCAGGGATCCCGGCCAGACAGCGAATAAGTCAACAAAAAAATTGAGGCGCAACTGTGGACAGAACAAGAACAACAAAGACCCAATTCACACAGGCGCCATTACATATTAACCTCACTCAAAGATTAAGGGCTTGTATGGATTGAGAGTTATGGAGGGGAGGGTTATGGGGGTGCATGTCGAAGCCCTAAAAGAAAAAGGGATACAGATGGATGTGTAAACCACCCAAAAAGGACGAACGAGAGGAGAGAAAGGGACGACAGAATGGAAGTCCTCCAGGACACATTTAGCGAATAGCCATGCGTTTGTTTCTATATACCGTGGACATCAGACAGTAATTGAAAATCAATGGAATCATCGATCAGGTAAGAGAACTAACCCAACCGCAAAACCCTAGAGGCGAAGATCCTCACCTCTTTTACTTCAGCAGGTCAACAACAGAGCGGCTGCAGTGGGGGAAGACGCTGCTTCTGCAGATACGAGATGGCCTGAGGGGGAGGACGAAGGCGGGGCAGAGATAGGGAGGACGCAGCAGACGAGATCTCGGGGAACAGCCGCCGCGGAGCGGTCGAGGATGGAGTACCGGGCGATCGGATCCGAATCTATGGAGACACGGGCACAAATATCCCTTTTAGAAAAATTAATTAAAAAAAAGTGAATTTAATAAATGAGTTTTAAAATTATTTTCTTTGAAATACTGTTTTAAAATAGCATATTTTACCATTTCATTTTTATATAATAAATGTATATTAAATATGGAATTTTCTTACTATAAAAAAAGTTAAAAATCACATATTTAATATAAATTTTCTTTATAAAATTGAAATTAAATGTTAAAATAGTATTTACGAAAATCATTTTTTTAAAATTGATCTTGGAAGGGGGTATTTTTGCCCAATTCGATATGCTAAATCAGATACTATTCGAATTTTGTATAATATATACTTTTTTTTCATCCTCGTTGGCATAATTTTAATAAAGACCAATATTGCAATTGTGGGAATCAATACCCGAGAATATCAATAATTTTTTAATAACTTCATTTTTTAACTTTTGTTCTGACTAACACGCGGTTGTTTCTTAATCGAAAACAGATGTGGTATCTTATGTGACATTATTGGCGGTCCCTCCATTAAATTCTTTCAGATCGGAGGATAAGAAAATTTACCTCTCCAGTGCCCAAGAATTTTTACGAAACAAGTGATTGAAAAATCCCTCCATAAAAAAAAAATCTTACGTGGTTCTAACTCATAGTACTTGATAAGAAATAACCAATTAATTGACTTTGATTAGAAATAATTCAGTCAACTGCCCGAATAATCAATACCAGTTTACTTTTTTATCATAATATGATTAATATTTCCTTAAATTACGTAGTGATGTAGAATTATCTTAGAATTTCTCCACCATAATTCTTCCTTGAATCCCCCTACCCCTCCATCCAAACTAAGCCCTAAACGATTTTGAGTTACGTTCTCTCTTCCATATCTATTTATCGTATTTTCCAACCCAAAAACATAAACCAAATTCTCTTATAAATCATATTTCAATCTCTTAATTCTTCGACGTGAAATTTATTTATCAACAGCCGCCCTCGCATGGTTACACCTGTCACCTACTCTTAAACACCCGTCCTCAATAACTGAACACAACTCGGACATTTTCTTCTAATTTCAAGTAAGGGGGACAAAACACCAGTCTAGCTTTTTTTCTTCCATCCCTGGACAACAAATAATAGGAGCCGGTCATTCTCTTCTGTACTCGACAAACTTAGCCACGAATGACCACGAGTTCCACATTGGTTGATATAGTATGAGCCAACATGAAAAACTGTTATAATACTATGTAAAATACTGACCTGGTCCATAAGATACCGAGCTCGTTTCCGCTTAAAAGTATGATCTCTTAGGTGATGACAATCAATTTTACTTCAATCTTTTAACTCCCCAATATGCGATTTATTCCTCTGCAAATTTGGTTGGAAAAAACATTCTCCATTTGTGGTAATACTACTATACTATTCTTAGGACAGTTGGGGGTTGATTGTGCTGATGGATGAGTTTCACCTTCTCGTTCGATTCGTTCCGCCACATTCTCGGGTTGTGGAAGTCTTTTCAATCATACCAGTCGAGGGGCTAAACATGGGCTGAGTGTCCCTTGAGCGCAAATCATGATGTGATAAGACACTCGAGATTTTACAGAGTTCCGATACCATAATAGATTAATTTGTAAAGGGCTAATTACAGGAGATCTGAGTCATCTTCACTCATTTTCTCGATTTCTAGTCTTGGATCCATAAAAGTCTGGGGTTGACCATTTGATCTTCGGAATTAATTCAATCCCATACATCAAACCAACAGAACAGATCACTCTCCACACCGGACCGGCCCCGTTCCAATTCTCGGGTTGTGCTCCATACGTCTAGTTCGGCTTCTCGGCATCCTTCTGCAAATCTGACTCGCTCCTCCGGTTGAACGACCGCTCCCTAATAGTATCCAACAGCGGCCTCCAAGCGTGAACCGATCTCGGTGATCTATACCCCACCGGCCCAACCTCTGGCTCATAGAACCGGGTCGGACTCCTCCCTGGGGACCCCATCGACGCATAGCTCCTCGCCGGCGACCTCATAGGACTTGCTCCGGGACTGGCACTGAGAACCACGGAATCGGGTTTTCGGGAATTTGCCTTCTGCGTGAGCTTCTTCACTAGGGTTACCAGGTTCACCGGCGAGACATCGGGCTGGAGGGTCGAGAAGGGAAGCAGGAAGTAGAGGCGGCCGGGCTCAAGCATCGTGGTCGGGGCCATAGGCTTGGAGAGTGGGGAGAGGAGCTGGGAAGGGGTGCAGATGAAGTGCTTTGGGGGCTTGGAAGTGATCAGCTGGTTGACGAAGACCGGGTGGTCGAAGTCCTCCACATGGCCGTTCAGGTGAACGATCCGGACATTGTTGGGTGCGGTCTGGTGCTTGCTGGAAGAAGAAGACAGGCAGCTGCCCATATCGATGTTCTTCCTTGCTCTGCTTGAAGGAGGAGGAGAGGAGGAGGAGTTGTTGAAGGAGGAAGGGCTGATCTTTTACATATGAGAACTTCAAGTGTGCGTAACTATGGATATATAAACATATTTATATGTGTGTACTGGCAAATGAAGACATCAAGAGAAGACTTTCTTTCAATTTTCCTTCTTTTATTGTTTTATTTCTTTAATATATCTAAATATTATTGTAAAATATCAAGAGTTTTTCCATAATTTGAAAAATTCTATAGGTAAGTCGCCTATCGTTATAAGTAATTGGATTATTTTCTTGTTTATTGTAAATAGTCAAATTAATTTATTGAACAATCTAATGATTGGACTGTAAAAATTTCCTTCATTTACATTTTGGAAGAGCCCAAATTGGGTGAAAACCATGTATACAACAGTGTCACAATCTAATATAAGATTCAGTTATTTCTAGTTATTATTCTATTTTAGGGTTTTACTAAAAAAAATGTAAAAATAACTTAATCATATTAATTTATGACATCACGCCAACACTATCATGTAGTGTACTCGTTACATGAAATACACTCTTCCAAACTGGGCTCATGATAAGAAGAAAATTACGTGCGACACCAAGAAAAGTTTGGCGACCAAATGCAAGGATCAAACTTCTATGAAAGAATTTCGTGACCAGGATAAAGGCTCAATGGGTCAAATTCTAAAACACGAACGCAGGCATTGAAGCTTAATGGAAGCATTTCCTGACCAGGGTAAGTCGACACAGTGCAATGATTGATATAAATCTATAGATCGAGTTCTATACCTCGTGATCTATACGGAGAAAAAACAAATTTAGAGGCTCCAGCAAACCAACCACTTGAAGGACTTCACTGAAAAGCAATTGACTCGTTGTGGGTCTCAGTATTGAATTTTCATGATTATCCATATTCTTCCATTTGTTCAAATTCAAAACTTGACCCATTCCACGATCCTTTTAGACCCCTTTTCTTCCAAACACAAGCAAGGCAGCCCTGCTGACATCGACTTCTACGAGCTGCATAAGATTTCTAGTTGTGCTACTGATTGGACCGATGCTTGCTTTAACTGTTCGATTCGTTTGATATATTTGCAGATATACATGAGAGTTTCAGATGATGCGTAGCAGGGATGGCGAGATTATCCACCACTGTTGCCACATTTTTTTTTTTTTGTGATAAGGGAAGTCCGTAAGTCTAATGTAAGAATACGAACTGAGGAGAAATAAATGTAAAATTTACGGCAAATGCTATAATGCAGATTTCTAATTCACAGTTGTAAAACCTAACACATCATCTATACATCCAGGATGCGACTATGCAAAATTTACACACACTTAAGATGTGTTTCGAGATAATAACGTTGATCCATGCCGAGGATCAATGTGTTGCCTTTTATATTAAAACCATATAATATATACGGACCTAATAACGGCTAACAAATCAGAGACACGCAGGTCGCATAAAATGTTACTATAAATATTCTAACGATAAAGGGTAAATAATTATAACGGTGAGAATCAAATTCATAACTCTTATGCCACTGCACAAACGATTTGGTCGCTGTTGCTGCCTCTTTACCGACGAAGAAAACCAAGCAAGACTGCGTGTGTGATAAGTAAGCTCAAACAACTAGAACCCGCAGACATATTGATCAAGATGCATTAACTTCCTGTTCTTGTGGGAATATTCAAAGCAAACCCTATGATTTTTTCGAATCGTGACAGTTGATCTTCATCATGTTCGTGCTACACCGTGTCCTGTTTCTTCTAGCACAGCCTAACGAAATCGGGATTTTGGATCGTCAGGTTTCAAGATTTCATGTAAAGTGAAACATATTTTTATAAACTTGTTGAGATATGTAAGATTAAGGACAAAGTCATGCCAGTCTAATCCTTACTTGATTAGCAATTAAATCAACCGTTATTTTTCCTAGCAAGGTGACAAACCCGGAACCGATGAACCGTGTCGATGCTTTGATTCTCGGTAAGGACCATTATTCATGTGCGCGTTGGACTACAAGTAGTTTCCACCGTTGATCTGATGACTGTATTACATCGAACCACCGCAAGTTGTCCCGTTCGTGCCACGTCGGGGTCGTGTGTCTTTCTAAAAAAACAGCATCAATCACTTGTCAAGTCGGGGAAAAGGAGTGACACAACAAGCTTTGTCGTGATCGGAAGACGTACCATTCGGTTTGGAAAATTAAGCGTCCAAGGGATTGACTCGAGTAGACTTTTGCTTCTTGACGGAGCCGTTGCCGTGGGTTCTAAGCGTTTGTGAGGTCCCATTTCCTACGTACGACTCGGTCAAAAGGTTAGAAAAGGAAGAAAAAGGGGAAACTTTCGAAAGGCTAATGTGCAGAAATAATACCAAAAATTTTATATGCTGTCCTTTTAGTCAATTAAATCTTATATATTTAAAAATGATAAATTAAGTACTATATATATCGGTTTCATTATATTTTTTATTCGAACCGTCACTATTTCGTTAACAGTTCCCTTATCGGCGTGAATTCTAGATCAGTAAAATAGTGACGATTCAAACTGAAAGTGTAATGGAACTAATCTTATAGAATTAGATCAGTCATTCTTCAAACACAGAGGACTCAAACTGCCAAATTAGCAAACATACGGAATCTCCGATGTCATTAACCTGTTACATGAGTCCTTCTTAAATAAGATTTCATACACGAGATGATGCGAACTTAGTGTAATGGTACAAGATTTCGACTCATAACAAAGAGGTTCTGAGTTTCATCCTTATGCACCACTTTTATTTCTCTTCGGTTGCTACCCGTATATTAGGTCCATCCACGGACCTCCCTAGCCATCGGAAAATAAATTTCATGTCCGAATACTTGGAATGAAGAAAACTTATAAATTTGAAGAGTCTTATTCCTTATTAGGTGAATTTAGATTGAAACTGATTTAGATTGAATCTGAATCAGTTGAGGTCCGTCAAATCTGTGAATACCGGACAGTACAAACCGGGGAGATAGACCGTCCTCGCCAAGCCAGGTAACACGGTATGACTGACTCCGGTCAATCCTCATGCGCAAGGAAACTCCAAACTAGGATGAATCTTTGACCAGTTCAAGCCTTCGATTGATTACGACCACCCAACTAGCAATTGATGGATGCGACTAACATTAGGATGGCACGGCCAGTGACCCTCTTTGTCAAAACGTAATTACGATACTGAAAATGCATGCAATCAGCGGCGCACTAAACTATCGGTGGACAGACTTTACCTGCAGTGCAGGAGCTGGAGAGCTCGATGAAAGTAATTATTACCGATATGAAATGTAACCCTTCAGGTGTTGCTTGTTTTATAGTAAAATTCATTTTAATTTCACATTTCAACTTGTAATAAAAAAAATTCTGTAATTTTAACATTTTCTTATATGGAGCTTACGAAAAAATCTAAGGCTGTGAGACTGCCATGGCAGTATGAGATATTTCCAAACAATGGATCATGAAATTGACAAGAGGAGGTCAGACAGCTTTGGCTGAATGAATGCTATATGTCGAGGGAGAATATGAGGCAAGGGCGCAATTTTCTCGACCCGATCCTCGGTACTCCTCGCATGACAACCCGACAATTCTTCTAACGTTTCCACCAGTCGACACGACTAGCTCACCGCTGGTGGCGAGACGCTCCCAAATCCCGAGCCCCAGAGGATGCAAGAAGACTGTACCGGAGACGACGATCTGATCTGACCACCCTCTGTTCTTGATTTAGCAAATTGTGAAAGGGGTGATGCAGAATAATGCAAACGGTAGAGCTGGAAATTGTCAGAAAGGCACCTTTCTTTTTGTTCGAATAACTGGTATACAGAAATCCAACGGGTTCTATCTAATCCAGTTCTAATCGGGAGAGTCCATTAAAGGGTAAAACTCCCTTAAGGTAAATTCAGTCTTCTCTGTTCACAAAATCCGAAACCGAGACCTTATTCAGTGAGAAGCTACGCCCTATCTTCAATAATATTAACCTTTATTTACAAGGGAGATTGGGAATACAAATGGATAATTTAGAGTTACTGGGCGATGAGATTACGTTTCATTAATCCACGACGAGGCAGGTGGATAGATGAATGTGATGATCAGTCTCCCACTTGTGAGCTGAACATTTCAAATCCACTGAACTGATGAGGTGTCCAAAAGAGATTCGAGATGCCCAGGAATAAAAATAGAATAAGTTCTTATTTTATTTTATTTTTTATATACATTATCGGTATCTAAAAATCTTATAATTAATTTAATTTTAGCTGAGTTGGCCAAGTAATGAGTAATACTCTCCTGATATAAACCTTCTCTATTTATAAAAGCTTAAACTCGAGACTTTTATTTAATAGAATTAAATATTCAACCACTTAAACTTGAGACTTTTATTTAATAAGATCGAGTATCTTTATTATTCAATTTGGTGGAATGAAAAGTTAATATTAAAAAAAAAAAAAAGGAAAGTTCGAGCACTCAATTAATTCCACTACCTCTCTATATAATATTTCCTGATCCTTTTTAAGATAAATACAAAAAGTCAAACTAATTAATTTATTTTCATTCCTTTCCAATCGTGCCTAACAATTTGGGCAATCAATGCATTGACAGGGGGAGAGTTTCCTCTCTAACAGTATCACTACATGATAATACTTATATGATAATATCAAATAATTAAATTAATTCATTTTTACAGTTGTGATTTTTATTTTTATATTTTGTAAAAAACTAAAAAATTAAATCAATTTAATAGGTTGGTGTCACCACGTTACATACCAGACTCTCTCATTGATGAGAAAGTCTTGTATGTGACGCTTACACTACGTGTTGACATTAACTAGTCAAATTAGTTCATTTTTATGGTTGTGATTTTTATCTTTATATTTTATAAAAACTAAAAAGTTAAATTAATTAAATAGGTTACCGGACTCTCTCATTGATGAGAGAGTTTTGTATATAACGGATACACCACGTGATAATGCCTACGCGATATCATGAGTCAATCAAATTTAGTCATTTTTAGAATTATTTTTTTCTTTTAGATTTTATTAAAAATAACTGAATTCCATTGGTTCGTAACACCACATCAACACCGCCTTGTAGTATACTCGTTACGTACAAGACCCTCTCCTCATCGACAAGCGGATAATTCTACAAACCACTTGTCATTAGTCAAGTTGCATGGCAGTATGGTACAATTTAGTGATAACCTAATCCATGTCTCCCAACCATAAGACGAAGACATTTGTGGGACAGATAATCAATAAGCCATTTATGAAAGGATTAAGAGGAATCCTTATTTCAATAATTAAAGGTGGAAAAACTCATGTCGAAGTGAGAAAGAAGAGCTATTTCTAGTGATTCGAGAAGTTACGCGGCTAACAGGAGCTTGCTACTTGTCGATAATTGATTGGTCGATGTTAATACGTGGATGCACGCTATGGGTTATTTGGGCTGTCTAACGTGTCCCGTTCCGAGTCCGCCAAACCAAAATTCTCTAGACAACCGATTGGTGGGCTTGCCACCGATTCTGTTGCTTAGCTCACATGTAACCGTATCTCATATAATATGCCTATATGGTCTTTGAGTCATGGACGCGAATGTTGTGAACGTTATGCCTCGGCAATCTTGGAATTAACGGACGTAACATATCTTGAATATCGAGCTCTAAGTGATATTCGAGCCAGGAGCCTTAATCGTAAATCTCTACGGTCTTTGAGTCGTGAGATAATTCTTCTAAGAATGTCTCTAGGATCTTCGGATTGTGAGTAATCCATTAACCAATACAAAACTACCTCTGCAATATTCGAGCCACAAATCTATATATAGGGCGATTTTCATGATGTTACTTTAACGATCTTTGAGCTATGAGTAATAAAAGACGAACCGCTTCATCGCAGACGAAACAGCAACACAGAGACTCGTAATTCTACGAGCAAATACTTCGAATCACTTCATTAGTTCGTGGAATATAACTAATCCAAGTACGAGTCCGTACATCCAACAAAAGCTAAAACGCTCTCATAATGAATTTTCTCCATTCACGTTATTCGAACCCGAGACCTTACTTAAAAAAAAGTGTCGAACAAACTCAACTAACGCGTATTGATTACTTGAATCGATTTTTGATTCCATTAAGGAAAATATAAGTAAGGGTAATATTGTCTTTATAATATGACAGATAAAATGGTATCATTCACTGAATGATACATGGTGGTCAATCACAGATTGATTATAATAATTACCACTATAATCCTCTCTGAATACCCTAGGTAATCATTGAGGCAAGGAGTTCTTCTTAGAGCTTCTCTCCCCTTTCTCTCTTTACACTAGCTGACTTAAGTATTGAAGAGTCGAATCGGACTATCACCCTAGACTCAGCTTCCTTTCGTAGTGTTTCAAGTTAACGCGTCCCGGCACTCAGCCGCTCCATGCAAGCTGAGCCGCTCCGCAAGTCCTCAGTCCTGCCCACACTTCAACGAGTCCTGCTCGGGGTCAGTTATTCCGCCCTGAATACTCTCCTACTTTTATCACATAGGGTCAAGTTGAACGGAGACATTGGACCCTGGGCAAAACGTTGGTCCTGTCCCTCGACATTGTTTGCAGTCGGGCGACCGGTCGTTGAATTTGTGACTGTCAAATCCAGATGTCTTTGAAGACTTTGATCGTCGAGGGAGTCGACCGAATCCACAGCTTTCATGTTTTCCGAGGTAGACACTTTCCAAGTTACAAGGATATTTTTCTGTTTGAGACTTGGGATTGATACTCTTTTGTTTAACTTAGATGTTAATTATAAATCGTTAAATTAAATTATCGAATAATTTAGTAACTGAATTATTTGAATATAAGATTGAATCTTTCCAAATAAAGCGCTCATTTAACTGTTTAATACTCAAAAATCTAATAAATTATTGTCGGATTAATTTATGCTGTACCGATATAAGAAAAAAATAAAAGTTCCTAAATCACAAATTTTCCTTATTTTTATGGAAAGAGATATCAAATCATTTCGACGAATATTAATAAGAAAATCACAATCTTCAAAGTTAGGGTAAATCTTAGGCCATAGGTCGATACCATCCTCCGATCCGTAATAAGAAACAAAAAGAAGTACAAACAAGACCCATAAAACCAGATCCGAATCCTAAAGGTTGTTCCTAGTAGAAACCAAGAAAAGACATTGTATTAAACTCTCCAAATCATAGACTTTCTTTATTTACAGTACTCGAAACTAAATTTAAAAGAAAAGGACACCAAACTACTTCAACCAACCAGCCAGTACCGATAGATAAACCACAACCTTCAAAGTTAGAGAGTGAATCTCAGGCCACAGATGGATACCATCTTCCCATCCGTAATAAGAAACAAAAATAAGCATGAACAAGACCCAGAAAACCAGACCTGTCCTAAAGGTTGTTCCTAGTAGAAACCAAGAAAGACACCGTACAAAATTCTCCAAATTATAAACTTTCTTTATCCAAAAAATTCGCAACTGAAACTTTATCTAGAGGAAAGGGACACCAAACTACTTCAACCGATCAATTCTGATAAATGAAACCACAATCTTCAAAGTTAAGGGTGAATCTCGGGCTATAGGTCGATACCATTTCCCGATCCATTATAAGAAAGAAAGAGAAGTACGAATAAGACCCCGAAAACCAGATCCGAATCCAGGATGGTGTTCCTCGTAGAACCAAAGAAAGACACTATATTAAGTCCTATATGAAAATTCACAGTTTCAAATTCCAAAATTCAGCCATGAAATGTACACAGCAGTCCATCCAAATGGGTGAAACCACATCACCCCATCCCAATGGAAGCGCTAACCAAATCACTAGCCCCTCCTTTTAAGCCTACCCTCCTTACGGCTCCGGGCATTTCGCCCTCACACTCGTGATGTGTGGTCGGGGAAGTCACCAGGCCGCTGCGATGCAGAAAATATACAGCTGTTAAGGGTGTCGAATAATCGGGCTGAAAGAATACAGGTAAAGAGCCAAAAATAGTCGAGCTCAGAACGTGGTGTAGTTCGAGAAGAGATCCAGCAGCTTGTCCAGAGCTTCGGGGTCAAACTTCCTTGCGAATAAGTAGCAGGGCCGCTTCACTCCGTTCCAGAGGCAAGGCTTTACTTGCTCTTCGTGCTGGAAAGTTCGAACACCATCAGTATTTGTGCACAAAAGAAAATTCATGTCCTGGGACTGCGGAGGATATGGTTTCCGTACCTCGGCGTCACTGGTTACATGTACACTTACATCGATAGACTGCAGAAGAGATAAACACAAGCATTGGTTAATTGATTTAGCAAATCAAATACAATACTCGAACAAGTGACAGTCACAGCTCAAAGCTAAAGAACTCGACCCTATCCTCAGGAGTGAACTTGTGTCCAAAAATCCGACAAAGTCCACTTATATTTATAGCACAGACACTGAAGGGAATGGAAGGCCCATAGAGAACGTTTACACCAGAATTTGCTTGCAGGAAAGGAAAAAGATCAAGCATACCGTTATATTCTTTAAAAGCTCGCATGTGATGTCTTGAGCTCTGTACGACTTGGGATGCCACTTTCTTTCAGACCAATCAACGTGCGTTACAGACCAAGTTGCTATTCCATCGGGATCAAGCATCTGAAAAAAAAAAAAAAAAAAAAAAAAAAAAACAAAATCCAGGAAAACCCATTTCAATCTGGCTTACTGAGAGGGAAGTTTCTGTAGATCCTAAGTGGGAAACTTTATTTTTCTCACATTGAAGAAGGTCGGCAAGTAATGTTCATCAGCGATGCAGTTCTTGCCATCAAGACCTGGCTGTAATTTAACCAAGCACCTACATCAGTTGCATTTCTACTTCAAAACACAATTGCTACTGTGCAAAAATCATTAACTGGATCGAAGCAGAGAAGAAAGAGCAACGAGAATTGACATATTAAACTTGAGGATCAATGACCTTGCAATAGTCTCGGAATTTCGAGTAGTACAAATGATCGGCCATGACAATCAAGGCATGCTGCCGCTTCATGGTGAACCACTGCACAGAGGAACCATCACCAGTCAAAAACCCAACTCATATGCCAATTGGAAACTATTAAGTACGAAACTCAAGGCTTGCTCCAAATGAACACATTAAAGATAGACACTCATCCAGAATGAGTATTTGATGATATTAGATACCTGGGCACCCTTTCGGAAGTCCTTTTTCTCAACTTCAGGTAGCATGTGTTCGGAGTATCTGCCATTTCCATGCGGTCCAGGATCGTAGAAGCTGAACAACAGCGTAAAACCACTAGCAAGATGAAGAAACATTTATGCACAATAGAAGTTAAAGGAGGTCAAGGAGAGGACTTAAGAGATTATTCCCAGCTGCTCATGTAAAAGATCAGTGTACTCCATTTGTCTCAACTTTATATTCATGCAAATTAATCTCACTTTATATTTATATAATGCATAACTAGTAACTTTCAAATTTGATCTAGTTTCGGATCTAGGTTAGCAGGTTTTATGATTCATTAAATCTATGCTTGCTTTTGATGTCGGATCATTTCAAGTACTCAAGTCAAGCAGTGTATGAGAGGAAACAGCAGGAACAAACAATCATACTGTTATAGGGGGAGATTGCATTTACCAGTCAATGTAGCTGATGTTTGTGTGCATAAGATAGTCGTAGACATAGTCAAAAGAGTGTAACGGCACACAGCTACAAAAGGGGAGCGGATACAGTTAGAATTCTGCGAGTGTTTGTGAGTGCGTATCTGAGAGAGAGATAGAGAACAATGGAGAGAGGGAGATGAAATCAATTTATATGGAACTACTAGAAAATGGATTCATTACCTATCAGAAAGTAAGACAAAGTGTTGATTATTGGGATCTTGAAGAGCATTTGCCAATAAGCGCTTCTCAGCATCAATCATGGAAATTTTTCCCCAAACAACCTGCACATAGAAATTGTATCAATTCCACAAATGCAAAACAGCATAACAACATTACCCTGAAACTGAGCCAGAAAATCAATCTTAAACTTGCAGGGGAAAAGTCACTGTCTAAATTGACTGCAGTTAACGATTGAAATAAACAATAACGAGGAAGACCAAAACACTAAAGAGTTCAATCGTGAACCTGCTCACTGCGTATATCACGATTGATAAAGTAACGGCTAGCATGTACTGGCTTTCCTTTTGAGGAGTGCACATAGACAGTAAATCTTCCTTCATGACCCTGCCAAGGGAAAAAATAAATTAAATACAAAACCAACGTGATGCATCAATAGTTTCTCAAACCAAAGACACAAGAGTCTCACATGAAAGAATCTATCCCACAGCCTCTCAAGAGGGAGCGAATCCTGGCTCAAGAACATGAAGGCTATCTTTGGGTTTCTTGCTTCAACTGGTGGATTATTCGAGATTTCTCTTATAACAACACGAGATGCAATCTCTTCATCAGTGTACTCTCTTGCAGGGGCTGGAGGGAGCCAATCTGATAGAACCTCACAGCCTCTAGATGAGAATATGTAGCCAGAAGAGCTACTTTGTGGAGGGTGGTAAACAGAAGCGCAGATGAGGAATAAAATGACCAAAGAGATAAAGACTATGATCCAAAGAGCCTTCCTTATTTGAGTCTGGGCATGGCGAAGCCCAACCAAAAAATGAACCTGGCCCATGCCTAATCTCCAACCATTTGTTGTGTTCATTCAGAAGACCACCTCAAGTTAAGGCATCAGCACTCAATTATCTCCTCACAGCACCCCTCGTATATTTTTCCAAATATTTCGGTGACCAGGTCCAGCTGCGACTTGGGTATGGAATATCTGAAACCAGATGAAACAAAACACCATGTTTCATGGAAAACACTACACTGATCCACCCCAAAATGTAGAAACTAAATCTTGATTAGGGATTTGAGGATAGATAAACCTAAACAGACAACAAATTGTAATCGAGCAAATTCTCTAAACCTGTAGCAAGGAGAGATTCTTCTTCCGTCCAAAAAAAGTCATTTTAGAAGGGAATTGGAATTGGGAAGAACAGAGAGACTGAAACCTCAGTTCTATATATCGTTTCTCATACATTACAGAACATGGATCTAACTTAGAAGCAGACGTTTTAAGTCTTTGGTCTATGCACAGCTAATTCCACAATGACCTTAATCTTCCCACAAATTCAAATATAAAGCAAAGAGGCAGCACATTGAAGGTGCTTTCAATGATCAAAGGATAAATGAACTAACTTTCACCTCAAGAATGGATTTCTTGGAGGCACAGATATCCTGAAACATCTCAGATATATCTCATGAACATCAAAGAGTTGCCCAACTATTAAAACCGACCCATAATTCAAAACAAGTAAACAAGACATCTAAAAACTTACAGGATCAAAGTCGAACCAATCACAATCTCCACACTTTTGAATAATTTAAAAGCAGCTCAAACACTACAGTTCCCAGTCCAAATCCGAATCACAACAAACCAATGCTTAGCACTGGCAATATCATCCACTAGAACCCAATCCCACGCCAAAAAGACAGACAGGACCTGATGCAAGTATTGTACCCCACACAGAAATCCCACTTCCCTTTCCACCCATTTGAATGAATCCAGACACAACTTAGAGCGCAAACCTGACAGATTGATGAGGCGGGCCGACGAAGTAACTCGAACAAAGATCCACTTTTGAGCTAACCCCACAAATCTTGATCCGAAGATCTGACAACCCTTTGGAGCTCCCAAGGAACCTCGGCGTTCCAAAATATAGGGCGTAGCAAGAATTACGACACGATGCCGTGAGGGAGGAGGGGGAGACCAAGACTTGACCAATAAAATACAAGAACTTGTGGGCTCTGTATTTGATGGCTTTTCTTGATTCCTGAGACGATTCGTTGGTGCGTCTGTTGGCGTGCGAGATGGGAAGCGCTCAAATTTTCCACCTCGTATCGTAGTTACGATGACAACTTCAAATTAGGACGACATTTTGGTATATATAATTGGATTCGGTAACACCTGAAATAACAGTAAAGTCCGTTACAAAAATTCCAATTCGGAGTAGAAATTTTACAAATGTAGTTTTAAATTGTAATAAATTATGTAACTAAAAAAAAATATAATTCATATTTTAATAAATTTTGTCCTTGGAGGTACGATGGTCTTTTGCTTTGCCTTAATAAATACCACACTCTCAATTTATATTTCAGATAATTTTTTAAGAATAATTGATGCTAAATAATCTCAATTCAGTCATTTCTCACTCGATATGCATTTAGATCATTGTAGCTGGCTTCGACTTCGGGGAATCACATTAAGTATTCAGGGTGATAATAGTGAGACAATTGTAAGGGTAAAGTAGTCTTTACTCCTCTAATTTGCTGTTTTCAAGAATAATCTTTCTTATTATAATCACTTGCTACATGGCACATTTTTATTGGCCAGTGATCATTGATTATTTCTCCCATTTCCTTATAAATAAAGGTCAACCTCTAACTTGTAGCATATTTTTCCAGAGAACTCTACGCTATGCTACTTTTGTACTTGGCACTATTATTTATACGTGTTGCTGACTTAAGTATCGGATGGTCAAATCGAACAATCATCTCCGATTCGACTTTCTTGTGTGTTTTGAGGTCCGGAGGTTTCGTCCGTGGGCCAGCTATCAACCGATGGGAACTTCAGGAGAGTCACCAAGCTATCCCGGATGTATCATAGGAGTCCAGTCCAGTCAAGACGATCATACTCTCATCTCGTAGTCGTCCTCTTATCACAGGGATTCTATTACAAAAAATAATTGTTCGATTTTTTTTTACAAGAAGTAAATAAGTAAATATGCATGAACGATCATATAACATTTTTTCCTCAACGATGAGAGAATATGAGTGTCAAAAAAATTTAAAATTTTTTTTAAAAAAAAGCTGAACTGCTGAGCCGAATTGAATTAAATAGAAAATAATTGTTTGATTTTTGACCAGACGAGGTTCTGCTAATTACGGTTAACTCGAGTGGAACCGATTTTTCAAACCGATAACCAAATAAAATAAAAGTAAAAATATTATTAAATTAAATTTTACAATATATTATTTTTTTACAGCCTGTTTGGGTTAATTTTGAACTTAGCCGATATTTTTATTGACTAAATTATAATTATTTTATAAAAAGAAGTGGTTTGACCGGCTAATCATTGAGTAATGGGATCGTAAAAGTCATTCCTCTGCGATTCAATTATTTTTTAAGCGAAGCTGTCACGTTTCAGATTTGCGACCACATATTTAAGTCGCCTGCAAGTCCACGGGGAGAGGCGAGAGTCAACCGGGCGGCGACTTCACTGTATTTAACTCCAACCGGATCCGACACGTGGGTCTGCGACGACTCATGAACTGTTCTTCCCCGACCGAGCAATTTCCTTTTCCTTTGCTTATGTTTTCGCATCACTTCGAGTCTCTTAAAATTGACGGTTTTTTTCATACCACTAATCCTCACGGTCATGTACGTACACTGACAAATGCACACGTCAGGGTAAATTCCATATGTGCGAGCTTGTTTAAGGGGGTTTGTACCTTGGATAGAAAGGACATTTCGCATTTCGTTTGCCACCGGTCCAACCCTATTTGAATTTTTAAAATTGAATGATTAAAATAAGAGGAAAGCGTACTTTTATTACTCGATATTTTATTCTTTTGGTCCTAAATTTTTAAAAATAGATTTAATTCCCAACCTTTCCATAAAAGTACACAAAATTTTCTACCATTTAAATGTAAAATTGTTTATTAACTGTTAAAAATAATTAAACAATAAGACCTCAAAAATAAACAAAAAGGAAGAGACCACCTCGAGGCCACCTCTCCCCTCCGAGGTCGCTTAGTTACCGATGACGGTAAATGGCAACCTTGGAGGTGGACTGTCTATAGGAGGAGGTGGTCGTCCGAAGAAGGGAGGGATAGCTACAGGAGGTCCTCTCTACCTCCAGTTAAGAGTTGTCGATTTCTTATTCAATGATCATGTCTTCTCGGAGGTGACTGTTGACATCATAGGAATCACAATTTAATTCGAGCCTGTGCAGCTCAGCTTGCCCCGTGCATGGGACCGGGCGGGTCTTGGTTTGGCTGCCGAGGCCTCCTAATTTATATATTATATTACTATATAATATTATATTTTAAAATTAATTTACTTAATTTATGAATACTTTTATATTAATAATTGTTATATTATATCAAAATTATGTAAATTCTTTTTTTTTAAGAAATTACTATCATAAATACGTAAATTTATATCATATTTTCGATTATCTTTTACATAATATTAAATAATTTTCTCCACCTGCACGGGGCAGGGCACGATCCAACTCGTGAGGGTGCAGGGCTGGTCTGGGTATCCAAATAACCAGCCCGCCCCGGCCCATTGCCATCCCTAGGGGTGGGAGGGATGGTTAGCGCAAGTCACTCAACCTATTTCTCGCTCTTCTTATTTATTTATTATTTATAATATTTTAAAATATTTTTATATTGAAATATTAAAAATAAGATTGTATTTTGGTGGAAAAGATTTAGGATGAAGAATAGGCTGAGGGCTATAAATAATTTTTTTTTAAATGGAGTATAAGTAGAAGCAATTTCCAAAAATACCGATTAATGTGGAAACAAATGCATCTGTAATTATTAAAATCAGTCAAAACTATAATTTCAAAACATTTTTGTTGAATTACATCCCATATTAAAAAATAAATGAAAATAATGTTGAAATATAAGATAATTATATCAACTTAGACTTTTAGGTAGGTATGTATCTAATATATTATAAATCAACGAACAAAGGTCTTACTCGTTTCAAATATGGAACGACGATAGAAGAAAAGTTTGTCATATAAATTCTATTGAGAATTATATTTCACATCGATAAGTTAGTAAACAGAATTATGAAATATGAGAGTCGGGTACAATTACCTATTAATTTAAGTTTTATGTGAATATAAACTTTATTTCTTATATTTCACTAACAAATTTATAAATTCAATAGATATTAATTCAGTTAAAAAATAATTAAAAAATTAAACAATCTGGTGTGATTAATATTGATTTATCCATTTGTATTAAACATTGGTGCATCTTGGTCTCCCCACCCTTGGTGTCACGGGCCAGAACCAGGCAAGTTCTACAATATGGTGTTGGAAAAAAATAGTATGAGATTTGAATGAGAAATTATTCTCACAAATTAAATAAAATTTTATGGGATTTTAGGTCCATGATCCTAATTTGTACGATATGCGTTGGGTCGAGAAGAGTCAATGAAGAGACAAGGCCCACATGAGCCAACGATGGAATGGTGGGGAAGAATTCAACCCCACGTTAATATGGAATTGATATTTGGAATAATTTATAAGTAAGAAGTGTGTTTCTACATTGAATAACTTCCTTATTTATATCATATGACATACATTCGTCCCAGCCGTGGGACGTCGCACGAGATTGGATTTTACATTTTCCTACAATTTTTTTTTCACTATAATTAGGACATTCGTCCTAAGGTCTCAGCACACAACTCGAGCATCCTCTTCTCTCTGCATTCCAACATAGTTTGCTGGTGGTCTCCTGCTTCGACTTTGTCCGCCCTCGAGCTTCGGACCAGTCCCCTTGGTAAACGATGTCTGACAACATGCAAGAAAGACTTGTGCAAGTTGATCTTTTCTTTTGAAATGCGGGTAAACTCGAGTTCCATGTTAGTCGACAACAGAATGGAAGTAAGCCCCGGTTCCCCATTGCATAGTTTTCTGACAGTATTTCTTGGATTTCTCGCTCGAGTTTTAGCACAGATGAGGCAACGGTCGTTCGTGGAGATGCAGATCTTCAGGAAAAGATGGAAAGATATGCTGTCATAGTTTTTTTTCACCTTTTTTTAATTAATAACACAAAATTTACTATAAAATGCCGGGTTTTGTTATTGGATGAAATTGATTAAAAAAGTGACTATATAATAAATGATTAAATAAAATTTTAGTTATAGTTAATATCAAAATGTACCTTTTTTGGAGAATTAAATGCATAGAATATGTAATAAATTTAAGAAAAAATGAGTTAAAATGAAAAAAGGTAGCGAGAAAGTGAGAGAGAAAGATCGTTCTAGTAAGTTAATTGCACCCTTAGTTTTTCTTAATATGATAATTACTATAAAATTGCATTTTATGTGTCAACATGTATTATAAGAAGATGGAAAAGACATGAAAAATGGGAGTTTCTCCCATATATTATATAGATATATATATCTATTATTAGGGTAAACATTAGTAGTATAAAAAGTTTGGCTAATAACACAATATGGTACAATTCTTTGAAAAGTTGACGCTGATGGTACAAACCGTTAATTTATTCCTAAAACCATTAGTAACTATTGATGTGAGACTCAAAAAATTAAATGATATAAAAGTAAAGACCTAAGGAAGAAACCAAGGGTACAAAAGGTTTGGTCAATGTTACAATATGATATAATATCTTCAGAATATTGTAAAATTGTACAAAATATTTAAATTTGTAATATTATTTTATTTTATTGAAAATTCTAAAGTTTTCAATAATACATTATCACTAATATCACTGTCACCATCATGATATGATATTTAGAATCACAAATATAAGAATGATCATTGAAATGATTACCATCAGTAACTTATTTATTTTGACGATATGCAAAATACATATGTTAACAAACTAAAAATTTTAACCCAAAAAAGTGTCTAAAAATCGAGATTATAAATTTTAAGTCTTAATAACAAAAACAATATTTGATACTTACTTCATATCACTGAATTGGCTGGATACAGCAATTTTTAACTTAACTATTGGAAGAATGTTAAGGCACATAACCCTTTCTCGTATCTTCATGAGAAGTTACCATGATAGCCTTAGTCTCCATACCCTCTAAGATTAAGAAAATTGTTGTAAAGTCAATTGGTGAGGATCATGACATATGAAAGTGTGTGAGGGTTTATTTGCCAATAAATATAACTATATAATAAAAATATAAAAATTTTATACTATATTATAACATTATAATAAATTTGTACCATACTGTAGTTATAGTTTGTTTGATGGTATCTGCTACTCAGATAACCGTAGTAATTCTAGAGCTAATACCGTGGAACGTGCCAAGGAACATGAACAAGAGAAGTGTGGCCCCGACCTCATCCCCACGAGGATCTGTCCGTGCGGCCTCACCGTCTCCGACTAGGGACCATTGCAATACTTTATTTTAATTAAATAGTCGAATTCCCCTCGTCCATACCAATTCTGAGTCGATTGTTCGACACCCGGGGAAGGCCCCCGAGGGAGACCACGGTACCATGGTGGCACGACTGTAGCCTTGCTCGACCACGGTACCAAGGTAGCACAGCAGTAGCCATGCTCGAGCACGGTAGCACGGCTGCAACCTTACTCGACCTTAATAAATTTGTACCATATTGTAACGTTAGCCATATTTTTTTTGTACTATTAGTGCTTTCAAATGTTTCATCACGATATCATTCAATTTTCCAAGTCAACATTTAGTTAGGTGCCACGTAGGCACCACATCACTAGCAATTATCTTTACAAAAATTTTGTGCTATTTTGTAACGTTTTAAAGATTTTGTACCATATTATAAAGTTAGTCAAACTTCCCGTACATTTCATGCTTATTCCCCTCTATTATTTTATGCAAACTCAAAACAGTTTTGGTATCTTTTTACGATTTCAAAATTATCTTTCATCTTATTTATTTGATAAATAATTGAGTAATGAAGATTTTGTCATTTTAAAATATTCATCTAACAAATCAGTTTTCACACTCTACTTTTTTCTTAACTTCTAATTATATTATCAGCTTCCCACATTTTTCTCTCCCACTTAAAACTTTCCTCTTCTCTCTTGTCACGTTCATCTATTCTTTCCATAGATCTATTTTTAGTCATTATATTTTGTTTCTTGCTTTTTTTTTTTTCAATAATCAATACTATAAATTATGAATATAGTCCACTTGTATAATCATCTAATTTAAAAGTTAAATATATATTATTCTTTAATGGCGCTTACATTTATATATTTCTAATAATTTTATTGATATAACATATACTATACCTATATATATATATATATAAAGAGAGCAAATTGGTTATGAAGCGATGCTTTTATTATTATTATTATTAGTATTATTATTATTATTATTATAAGAGGAAGAAGGTAACAAAAAGGTATGAGGAGTTTTGTTGAAACATTGATCCTTTTATTTCCATTTTTTTTATATTGATCGTATCTGACGTTGTAATAACCGACTAATCTACCAGACAATGTATTATAGGCTTGGGGCCTGCCTTTAATCCCCAAACACCGACTTCGTGGTAAGTCAAATTGGAGACATGGCTTACTGCATATTATCGGCTTAACCCCGAGTCCACTCTCGGAGGCTTTTATTTCCAAATTGAGGATGATACTACTGCAGAGAACCTCGCGTTTCATATTACAGTGTTCTTTATTTTCTTTTTTTTTTAATCAGTTACTTCTTCATTATTCTTATTTCCCTACAAGGAGTCGTCTTTAAATTTCTCTCGTTCCCGAATTTCTTTAGGCCTGGAAGATTGGGCCCAATTGCAGGCCCAACACTATGGGCTTAGAAGATCAATTTAGGCCCATCCAAGGATCATGATAGACCATGGGAGAAGTTGGGGTATATGGCCCATTATGGAGTTCACTCTTTAGTGACCGACTTGTTCTTTCTGAATTATGCCCTCTATCTTGTTTTCTTTTCTCCTCTTCTTTCTTTCTTTTTTTTCCCTTAAGGCTTTTGCTCGATCCGGTCGGCCGGTTTGCCCTGCTCCTCAATCTCTCCACCATGAACACTATAACATCTCTCAGTCGTAGATCAGTAGGATCAACAAGACCCGACCTGATCTGTTAAAGACCCTAGAGGGAACCCATAGATCAGACTCGATCTACTTTAGATTTGGCCAAAATTTGCTTGGCTAATACCATCATGTAAAAAACTTGGTCTTTATTGAGGTTTTTTGGTCGTGGAGGAGGCGAGCACTCGAATATGATTCAAGACACCCTTTATTTTGCTCTTCCTTGAAGATATTTATGCAATAAATTGATATCTATATGGAAGATTAGGGCATGGGAAACCTCCCTTCTCATTTTTTACCAAAGACCAGGTAGACCGGTCAAAGTTTGGGATCAGGATTTTGGTGTTGGAAAACTGGCTGTAATTGATTTAAGCTTAATATGGGTGTGATTTGTATATGTATCTTCCTTTTGGTTAAACCCAGAGGATCTCACATGTTTTGCCGATCATGTAATTTCTCATTTTCTTGAGCATTTTTTATTGTACTGATTTTTAAGTGATGAAAAAAATTCTCATTACTTGCGAACAAAAAATATTGGTATTTTCATAAATCCAATAAATCGTAAACAATTTAGCTTTAAGCTAGGTTGGCCCTATAAAGGATAAACTATTACCAATTTGATTTTTCTCAATTACAAAATTCAATTCTGAATTATTAGTTAAGGGAAAGATGAGGTCAATTATTTAACACCGGTATTTTGTAAATCAATTCGACTCGAGGCCCGACTCACCTCGCACAGGGCAGGCACGAATCGATCTATTAAGTGTGCAGAGTAGGTCCGAGTCTTCAAATACCCATCCAACCCCATTGCCATTCATAAACGGGCTCTTTGTACTTAAACATTGATAGACATCGACTTCTTAGAATATGATTATTTTTTTGTGGGATTGCATTGACAGGTTATTATTGAGTATTTGTTCAGTTCGTCTAATATATTTATGATTAAAAATCTAACATCAAAGGACAAATGCCTTGACCAGCACAATCTCCAAAAGCATCTCCACACTAGTCAGACAGCTTTTCATCACCTTAAGTCAGGGTCCTTTCTTTCTTTCTTTCTTTCTTTCTCTTTCTTTTTTTATTATTATTTCTCTTTTTTTATTCCATATTCCTCGAATGAGATCAAATGCCCCAATGGAGAAGAGACACAAAGTCAGCCCCAAAATGGAAAAAAAATCTTACATGTAACGAGTGTATGACATAATATTTATATTAAATTGATGATTATTTAATATATCAGTAAAAATATTTATAAATATTTAATAGTTTATACATATCACGTCTATTAGCTCGTAATATATATCACTTGGTATGATTATTGCATACAAGGGTGTCTCTCCAAAATCGTGTGTGTGTGGGTATATATGCATATATATATATATATATAGCTTAAAGTAGGCATCCCCACAAACAAGAGGGTTCTACATTTGACCCAAACCATGAAGTGCAATCTTATCCCAAAAAATCAACGTGGACAAAGAATATGTCACCTTATGGAAGAAACCCTAGTGGGCACAGTCCACGACTCTGGGCTTTTGTAAGGAATGACGATCATAACGGATCGGGGAATATTGGCCAAGGGACTGAACTCGAGGGAAGTTAAAAAGAAGATTAAAGGGACATGATCAAGAAAAATGAAATAAGATAATTTAATAAAAAATTATTAAACGATTATTATTATATAATGTTTTACGATTTCTTTTGAATTCAAGGAGGAGGACTGTCCCGGCACCATTTGAATCCGGTGAAGACCCAAAATGATTTTGCACATCCACAAAGACATAGATTCGCATTATGTTTTGTTGGCTGTCATGTTGGAGGGATTTGGACCTCTTGGCATTATCATGCGATGGACCGGTAAGCTTTGGTCCCATTTGCCCATCGAATAGAAGGTGGAGTGGCATTTGTTCTCATGTCGATTTAGATAAACCTGTCAAATTTGCAAATGTATGAAAGTCACATCATATGCTATTAGGTCAAAGTTTTCCAATTTATTTAGTATTTCTACTTTTGGAAAGACTGCTTCACACTTCCCTTTTTTTCCCATGGTGGATGAAGTTAAGGACATCTATATCACACTTTATTTAGAAAAATTAATGGGGTTGTACCGACTTGAATTGGTTGAAATGATTTCGTATATCTTCCATTTAAGTAAGATCTTGGATTTGAATCTTGTGAATGAAGAAAAATTCATTGGAGAGCTTTATTCCCTTAGTAGGCTGACTTGACCCAAATATGAATTAATTAATTATGACCCATTGAACTTCTAGATATAATATACATTAAAAAAACTATGAGTTCTATATTCGAGTATTCGAGTCGGCGGGTTCATTAATGAATAAATCTCTTTCAATCATGGATATTCTTATTCATAAAATTCAAATCCTAAACCTATTTAAAGAAAAATAATACTAAACCACCTCGACCGACCCATGTTGGTTTCTCTTCCCACCTTTAACATGTGCATGTATTATACACGATAAAGAGAGTTTCATCTCTTAATGGTCGATTTGGTTCAAACTCGGAACAGTCAAAACCCAAGATTTTCTGCATGCCAGATGGTGAGTAATGCCTTTCGATTTAACTAATGCACCGAGCCCATTTATGAAACTCATGAATCATGTATTACGTGCATTAGTAAGCAAATATGCTACTATTTATTTTGATGATATTCTCGTATATAACAGGAAAAAAAAAACACATGCATGTATATGTATATAGTATATTAATTACAAGAATAAAGAGGAAAAAATAGAAAGAGATCCCTTTCTCTCTGCCTATAAATATACCCCCACACCCCTGCAAGCATTCAGGGCAAGGAGAAGAACGAAGAGATGAAGACGAATGCTGTAATGGTTCGGAAGATCGTTGAAAGAGAGGTGGTAGCTTTGAGCCAAGAATGACTTGCCGGAATTCGCTTCGGGCTTTGTACACAGAAACGCCACGAATACGTGTGTGCTCGTGTAATGTGAGTCCGTAAAAGGAGCTCCCGGCAAGTTATCTTGGCTCTAATATGCTGTCTTTCTTATCGTCACCATCGAATATGATGAACGATCCAAGCTACTTGGCTTTGGATCGTTGTTCTGATGAAAATTGCAATCGACCCGGATCTGTTCCCTAGTCCAAGTTGTGGTTGAAGTCAGGCTCGAGTCATCTACTGTGCCTTCCCTTCAAGTGTGCATGCAGCATCAAATTCAATCTCATATCGGTTTGAGCATGGATGGTATGTTTAATCGTATGGAAGTACAAGCCTGGAAACAATCCAGAGACATGCCCTTTATGAAACTACACTTTTTTTTTTTTTTTAATGTACAAATGAAGCACGTGAGATTAGAAGTAGATAAAAAGAAGAGAGAATAAACGGTACATGTAATCTCATCGATAAGATTTGAATTTAGAATGGTAATACTGGTACCACTAAACCAAACCCTTTTTTCTCAAACAATATTGGTTTAATATAGAATCGAAAAATCCTGTTTTTCAATTTTCGCCGGTAAGAACGATCTCCATCATAGTTTCTTCTTTAATTTCTTCTTCTATTGTGAAAGAGGATGCCATTTTTAAACAGACCATCGCCTCCTCTGAATGAGAAAATGTTCAGCGAAGCGGTTATATTACGTGTTAATGATAACATGGTATATTCATCCAATAAAAACTTGACAAGTAATCAATAATTATACAGATATAATTACTAAATCTTAATATTTTCTTAAAAATATGAAAAAAAAACCCTAACAAATGCTAAATCATAATTGGATAAATATATAAAATATTACATTTTAATTGGACAAATATATCATGTCAGCATTGTCTATATAGGATGACCGCTATATTAAAGACTTTCTCCATCTCCATAGACTATACATGATTTCCTTTCGACCATTTCTTGCACCGCGATCTCGGCCCTTGGATCACTCAACTGATGGTAACTCAGAGCGATCGACGATAGAAGTTTGCTCGAACTTGTCCCGGGCATGGCTTAGAACGATCCTTCTGCAGAAACTCGCGCATTCCAGGTCTTCGTTTTCTTCAGAAGGGCATGAATCTCGGGGCAGACGTGATGGGGCTGGGGGACGTCGAACGGGAGAAATCAGAGTCGTGTTAGGGTGGGTTCTGATCGGTTCTGCAATCTTCCATTGGAGCGACCATGAAAGCAATCGAGACAGAATCAGAACAAGCCGTGGAGGTGAAGACAGAGAGGAGAAAAGGTGGTGGAATTGGACATGTGGGAAGGGCAGGGCAAGGGGTTGGAGACAGAGAGAACTAAGAGGACCGAAGGGGACAGAGACAGCGACTTGCCAGGCAAAGAACAATAGAGTAAATTGATTCAAATTTGAGAATTGGTAAAATACGTATACGACAAGTATATTTTATAAATGTTTCCATTTTATTTTTTAATTTGTTAAAATTTTAATATTTATAAAAAAAATTTCAAAAGTTTATACAATTTTTAAAAAAAATTCAATATTTTTTATATTTTAAAATCTACACTATTACATGCAAATGATTGGGAGGTTTGGTGTCTTTTTGTTGTCCACATTTACCCTCAATTAACTTACATACTAAAATTTATAACATATATCCAATTTACTGATTAAAGACAAAATAATAATTTCGATCATTTTTCTCATACTTTATACGTACGATCTTAATAGCAAAGATATTTTATAAACTGCTCAAATTCCCTTCTCTCACTTCATGTCAATCAATATCTACGAATTTAGCCACAAAAATCCGTCGCGCTTTTCGAATGAATAATTTAAAATTGTAAAAATGAGAAAGTAAAATTAACACAGTATACTGATAAAAATTGAGAATGCTCGACTTACTGTTATAGGTTAACAAATTTTAAATAAATTAAATTATAATAAGTTATAAATAAATGATATGATTATACGAATTCATTACAATATTTCACATCTATTTATTTTTTTTCCCGGCGTAGCACGACGCCGCGTCTAGTATTTTTATATTCTTTCAGAATTTAGTAAGTTTTGAAAGTTTTTTATTTTCTAAATTCTTTCTAATTTTTTAAAAGTTTTTGAAAAAATTTTAACATTACTTTCTAATTTCTCGAAGTTCTTCAAAATTTTGTCAATTTTTTGGGCTTTTTGTAATTTTTATATATTTTTAAAGGTTGAATTTTAATCTTTATTAATCTATTGATTTTTAAATAAAAATAGATATTTGGAGTGATACATTGATAAAATAAAGCTGTTACGTTTTAAAATTTTTTGTATCAAAATATTACGTTTGTACCATTGGAACAACGCTCTCCATTACCATATACCAGCAAATGAAGGTAAGGCTCACCGCCTCGGACCCTGGAGACTAGGAGTCGGCGCGGCTGCTTGGGAAGCCACATCACAGATCTCCTAGGGGTAAACTCCTCTATCACAGTTGACAAGTTACACACATTCAAAGAAGTTGTGGTAATGATACCTGATGTCAAGACCGATACACAGTAGGTAGAATCTGTTGAGAATGAATTCCACATCGGACAATGAATAGAAATTATTATAGTTTGTAAGAGAGCAGGCAAGCTTAACCGATTGTGTCGGCTCCCACTACGCCAAACCCGAGTGTGGAGGTCATGGCCCGTTAATATGGAGACCAAAAGAAAAAAAACGTCCGGCTCGTGGTCAATTGTCCACACTCGCCGGAGCACGGAAGAAAAATACGCAATTAGAGGTTAGCTGTTAAGCGATAGTGTTTAAAGGATGGGTATTGAGTTGGACATGGGTCCAATTTTTTGTGAATCTGGTGGATATTTCATTGAATCAAACTTTTTGCTTGTCCATGGAGGTTGAGTCCGTGCCTAAGATCAAGCCGAAAGCCATAGTCGATGGGCAACAGGTGAATATTCTCGTATTACCCCTTGTCGGTCCCAGAAGATATGATTCAATTGGCAAACTGCTCTGCCTTTGTTTGCAGTATCAAGGTTCGAAATTGGTAAACAAAAGTAGTCTTAGCTAGTGGGTGGAAGATGCCAGATATCCCCCAGGCGGCGAAGAGCCGACATCGAGGTGCCAAACCTTCCCCTCGATGTGAATAGCTACAAGTGAGAAAAATGGCATAACTACAGAAAGCTTGAAACCGAAGACTGCTCAGAAGAATGTGGCCAGAGATGACCGCACAATTCTGCAGCATGGATGTTAAGTGGTCTCTTGAGATTTAATTGAGGGGGAAAAAAGAAATCTTAGCTACGGAAAGGCTGCTTGCCGGCTACCTGAAACAAGTCTTGACCAAGCCTTTATCAACAGCTGAAGCGACATGAAGACTTATTCTGCAGCATGAAGAGGCCATTGCAGCAGTCCAACACTATATTACAACTGTTAAATTAAGATGATTGACATGGTATACATAACTGCACAGGTCGAGCAGAACCTCCACAGCATCCCTTCCCATTGCTTTTGTTGCAGCACCTGCCAATCTGTTCACTCTTCACCGGGACCGCAGTTTCCTTGATGCCCGACTCGATGTCCTTGCTATTCTGAATCGGTTCCATGTTCCCTGGAACCGATCCTGCACGGGCGATAAGGTTGCTGTCCTCCAAATTCCAAGCATCAGCTGGAGCAGTACACTTCGCGGTACTGCATCTCCCTTGAAAGCAGCAGCCCGTGGCTACCGATCCCGGGCTTTTGCTTCCCGAGCAGCTGCTCGTGGCATTCCTAGGGAGACCAATAATTTTGTCATTTCCTGTGCATAATACTTCGTTCATCCTCGAGTCCAAGATCCATGGTCCACCGGAGCTCGCCATATATTCGGTGGAATTCTGCGCCTCGTTGCACTCCTTCTCGGAACAGCACTTTCTTGACTTGCACGGAACTTCTTTTTTTTCATACCGGTCGGATCTACAGCAGCTTGCCGCGCAAGTAACCTTCTTCTTGAAGCCCTCTTGCTCGAGATGGCACTTTCCCAACTTGCAACAAGCTATCTGTTCTTGACTACCAAGAATTCGAGGTTGAGAAACGAGACACGAGTCCTCTGCCGGGATGGAAGAACCGGACTTCTCTTCACCACAGCAGTTAACGTGACTCCGACCCGAGGAGATCTCATCAGCAGTCGGGTTCTGCTCGATTGGGAAAGGAGATCTTCTGCACCGGTCTTGTCTGGGTCCCTCTCCACGATTATCCCATAGTAGCAGCATACTGTTCAGGATCACGACCAGACATGTCCCAGTATCAGCCAGGACCGCTGCCCAGACAACCGGGTATCCCGCAAAGGCCATGGCTAGGATCGCACCCTTCGTGAGCACGGAAATTACGACATTTTCGACTACTTTCCTCTGCCCTCTCCTAGCGAGGATCACAGCTCTCGGAATTTTGCCGATATCATTCGACATCAAAATCACATGTCCTGTCTCCACAGCAAGTGCCGAGCCCGAGATGCCCATCGATATGCCAATGTTGGAAGCGGCCAATGATGGGGCATCATTTATGCCGTCTCCCACCATTGCAGTTGGTCCATCCCTCTTGAGCTCCTCAATGATTTTCAACTTCTCTTCGGGTAGAAGCTCGGCGTACACCAGATCAAGAGCATTGTGCATCTGGAAACAAGAAAGAAACAGTTTCTTCAAAGTCTGTGGAATGCAAATCACGATTCATACTCGTAAATAGTGTATAGGGGGAGAACATGATTTTGTGCACGAATTGCAGCTTCTTGGGTATCTCCTGTTAGCATCGCAGTCTTAATGTTCAGAGACTTCAGCTGTTCGATTGCTTCAGCAACCCCAGTTCGGCATTCATCTGACAGACTGAAAATCCCTACGAGGTTCGCTCCGACATAAACATACCCGACAGTTCTCCCTTCCTTTGCATCACTAGCTAAAACTGGGACTGCAAGATTCAAGAAAAAGAGAAGCCGAGCCTGAGATCTCAAGTCCAATATGGAGCAAGTATCAGCAGACAAGGTCAGTTGTTTTACCGGTTTCAGATCTGGCCCTGATGGCGATCCTTTTGTTCCCTATGAAGACATCTCTTCCATCAATCCTTCCGTAGACTCCTTCACCGGGAAAGTTCCGGAAATCTTCAATGTCATTCGGCCTTGGCTCAATACCAAAGGACCTCGCATATTGCACCAGTGCAGCTGCCATTGGATGACTCGACTTACTCTCGATGCTTGAAACCCTTAGTTTTCATTTTACACAGTTAATATACCGCACACAAGTCGGCAAATTCGTAAAGGTAATGCCATTGTCTTACCAGTGATGCAGGGTCTCCGAGGTTACTTGTGCATCGAGAGACTGAAACTCGGACACTGAGAATTCACCTCTAGTGATTGTGCCGGTTTTATCTAAAGCCACAGTCCTGATCTTCCCGAGTATCTCGAGGTAGTCTCCTCCTTTGATCAAAAGGCCATGCTCTGCAGCCTTCGTCAGGGCGCAGAATGTGGCCACCGGAGTGGAGAGAATCAAGGCGCATGGGCAGGCACTCACTAGTATCACCAATGCCAAGCGAAGCCAGTGGTCTCGGTCAGGAACCCGTAGAACCATGGGAATCACAGCAAAGGCTATTGAGACAACCAAAACCACTGCAAAAGAGGGCAAAAACAAAGAAGAAGATAGTGCATGATTCAATCCCCAATTCAGTGTAATTCAACCAAATTAAAGGGTATAACTGGGTTAAATGAGCTATTCCCTAGCAGATCAGTCTGTTCGGTTCGGTTCTCCAGCACGGGTTGGGTTATTCTATTTAGTACCGATCCCATGTTGAAGCTTCAAATCCGAGTGGTGGCCTATGGAGTCTATTCGTCTGTTAGGTTGGGTTCTTCCATTTAGTCGGTATAATAGAAAGAAAGAGGTCTGTGATGAATCCATGAAGATTCCAATATTTGAAGCTTCTTCAACCAAGTACCTGGGGTGTAAAACATGGCAAACTTGTCGATGAATCTTTGAGTTCCCGATTTCTTGCTTTGAGCATCTTCGACAAGCTTTGCCATCTGCGCCACCACACAATCTTCAGCTAGAGCAGTTGTTCTCACACTAATGTAACCTGCAAAGTTCAATGAATGTTCATATCACCGAACTAGATAAGAGTGTCGGAATATCAAGAGAGGAAGTACCATTCAGGTTGATGGTGCCGGCCCAAACCAGGGAATCGATCCGCTTAGGGACCGGAAAAGACTCTCCGGTCAGGGTTTTCTGGTCAATTTCAGAAGTCCCATTGACTACAATACCGTCCATGGGAACCGTTTCCCCGGGCTTCACAGCCAGAACAGTGTTCAGTTGCACATCATGAACATCGACTACTTGTCCAGTCTCTGCTATTGTCGCCTTTTGAGGGGCCATACCCATCAAAGAGGACATGGCAGCACTTGCCTGATGATCAAACAAGCAAAAAGCAAGCTATGGGATTTGAGGTTCCATTGAAGAAGTTAATAAATTCTCGAGGACGGTGGAAACTGATTACCTTGTGGCTAGCCCTTGATTCGAGCCACTGGGCAATCGAGAAGAGAAAGACAATCGTCCCAGCTTCAACGTAATCTTCCAACACTATTGTTCCAATCACTGTCCAAAAAGTACAGACATGAATCAATTCAGTGAAAAGTTTCTAAGAACCATCAGGTCATGTCAAGTCCACCACTTTTCACTTTAGAT
Source organism: Lagerstroemia speciosa (assembly GCA_037672795.1). NCBI lineage: Eukaryota > Viridiplantae > Streptophyta > Magnoliopsida > Myrtales > Lythraceae > Lagerstroemia > Lagerstroemia speciosa. The sequence continues at coordinate 4,434,963 of CM075290.1, read as the reverse complement.
TACAGCATACAAGGAAAACAAAAGCACACAATCAGACGACATGCCATGGCTGCTCGGGAAATCATACAAATCCACTTTAAGCAACAGATTTCAGAAGCTCTGCAGAATCCCGATTCACCAGAGAAATGCAAACGAGCAGATTAGCAGCAACATTATGAGTTTTACCGGCAGAAAGGACGAGGATGTTGATGTCGATCCTCAAACCCCGGACTGAAGCGATTCCTTTCATGACGATTGGGAAAATCCCGGCGACCACAGCTCCGAGAGCGAGCCAACCCAATGGGGGGTACAAGTATTTGAAGAGTGACAGGAGAAGCAGTGTACCCGAAGCAATTGCATAAGGGCTCGGCCACTTCTTCTTGGGAAGGCTACCTTCTCCACTCCCTTTGATGCTTGCCTCCAGCCTTGCTTTGTTCAACAAGTCCACTGAAATGAAAACATTATATGCATTCATATATATACATACATAAATATGCATATATAAAACATCAAAACTTCATATGCTTAACCAAGAAAGGTAGATCAAACGATATCGTTTCTTCGTACAGATTTGACTCTGTGAGACAAGCAGACTGTCATGGACAACAATGACTGTCCTAGACACGACAATGACGGAAACATCCTTAACCCCATCGACCGGCTTCAGAATGTTCTCAACCAAGGGAATCTCTGATGAACAGCAGATCCCCGGCACATCAAAGTAACTCTTCTGCAGCTTTGCAACTGGTCCTCCCTGGTGGCCTCCTTTCTCCTCATCTGTTATCTCTTTCCTGGCTCTAGTCCTGAGGAGAAAAGCGTATAAAAATTAACTGAAAAGCTAAAGAAAAATATTTTTTCCACTGCTGAGCAAGATGCCTTCACCACCTCTTCTGGGAGCTTTTTGAGACATTCTTAGGTGAACTCGATTCACCATGAACTCATAAGAAGAAAGTACTGGTACTTTTACAAGGGGTAGAAAACGACAGTACTTTCTTCTAATAGATCTACGGTGGATTGGATTCATCTTAGAATTTCTTAGCTTTTTGCTATGAGACAGCACCTTGTATTTCAGATAAATGGGCGGGATGATGAGGCTTTGTAGCAAAGAAATTTAGGAAAAATTCGTTAGAAGTGATAAAATAAGCGACAGACTTTTCTACTAAACTGATGGAAGCGACTTTTCTGAAAAATAAAACTAAATACGCTCATTCCATAACTTCTCTAAATTACACTCAAATGTAAAAAATCATCAAAATTCTTTCCATTACATTTAATTACGTGAAACCCATCCCTTTCCATTTCATTCATTTACCCGAATAAAGAAAATACGATCCTTCACCAAGAAACCTTTTTGTAACCCGATACAAGGTGATATTGACATGGTTTTTGCAGACCTGCCGATTGAATTTTCTGATCACCTGGGAGCCCAGATTGTAAGTTTCGGGTGACCATTGAAAGTGGGCTCCGAACATGACCAGCGATCCTATGAATTTTGACCAAATACGACCAGGCTAGCTGTTAAGGGCATGATCAATGGGTCCGACAAAAGCTCGATTTATGGTCTGCCTATGGCTTGTTCGATAGATACAAACAGTTTGTTGATATAATCACTACCCAGCAAAAAATTAAAAGAAAAAAAGGTTTCAGGTGACGAAACCTGAAACCCAACATCGCCAAGTTATTCTGATTGATCCGTCAATCAATACGAATCGGATTTCATCATATGAAAAATTTAGGCAGAGATTCCTGCGTACCTCCATGACTGCAAGAGGGGCTTTTTGAGGTCCATGGCAAAGTGATCCTTGTGACTATGGGGATTGAGAGTCGAAAAACCCTAAATGCCTTCCAGGAAGAATATCGATTGGCGGGTTGAATAGTTTTTAAGTTTCAACTCTTATCTTTTTCTGCTCATTCAAACAGAAAAAAAAAAAAAAAAAAAAAAAAAAAAAAAAAATTTATACGGTTGGTATCGCTCTTGACCTGTGACTTGTAGGTTCTGGTTCGATCTCACCGATGGGAATCTCCTCTTCCCTCTCTTCTTCTAGGCATGTGCTTCCTCTGTATAATAAAAAAGAATATTAGTACTAATATTCTTAATCTCTATTACAGTCATTGGATTTGACATTATAAGATTAATTCCTCTATTTGGTAAGCATTTTAAATTTAACAAAAATGTAATGCTACAATGATAATAAAAAATAAATATAATTTCCATGGCAAGAAAGAAAATATTATAATTGAGGTTTTAGCAATTTTTTCAATATTTTAAATGCGGATCTCCCATGTATTTTGAGAATCATACCTCTTTAATGGTACAAGTTTCAATATTTTAAAATACCACCAACCAAACACCACCTTACTTTCTCATGAAAGAGCCCACAAAAAGAACAATTAAATTATAATGAACGAGTAAACTGATTTCAATCATTCGAATAATTATTATAATTATAATTAATCAAAATAATTTAATTAATATTTTCTTACCAGGTCATGGTAACATATACATATGTCAATGATCATGCATTACAAATCCCCAACTCATCTAGGGTTTTTCCTGTCCTGCAGCTCAATTTACTTTGTAATTGGTTGCTAAAAGGGTAAACAACATAAAAAAATAATGATATTTTCTTAAATTTCTTACATTATCATAACATTCATTAAAAGGTAAATTGACACCTATTTTATTTCAATATCACGAGAATTAACTCCTCTAAAATTTTCATCAATTGTTGATATTATGGCATATTAAAATTGGCATTTTTATTACACATGAAGAAATGTTGAAAATAAAATCCATATTGGATGGATAATTTAAAATAATCCTAAAATATAATAAATATAGTTACCTACCACTTTAAACTTTTAGATGGCTAAGAGTTCTCAGTAACTTTCTCTGTAGCTTTGAGTATAAGAGTAAGAACTCTAAGAATTGAGGAGACCTGATTTAAACTCTTCTCTATGTGGGACTTGTAATGGGCTAGGATCAAGTGGTAACCCTGAGGTTGTAAGCTCTTGTTCATGATTTAGTAGAGCCTCCAAATTTACCTCTATTTGTTTCCTTCATCATGAAAGGTTCTTAAGTGTAAATCTAATGTTAAATTTTGTATTTTTCATTTCATCCTCTCCTCGAGACACCTCGATTCCCAGAAAATGGCATTAAAATAAGGCTCGGATAGTTGAACATGTCACGTGTGATATCTGAGGTGGAGAAATTTGAAGGCACTAGTGACTTCGAATGGTGGCAAACACTTACGAATCAGTTGTTGGTGCAGCATGACTTTGAAGGAGCGCTAGAAGCACAAGCTTGATCAATCTTACCGTTGGTGGAAAATGAGGAGTTCACGTTGAAAGATTTGTTACTCAGCATGTAATAATATATGCTGTTCATATAGTCAAATTTGAGGCAAGGCAGCAACCTTTACAAAAAGGTTCATGAACAGGAAGCAGGTAGAGTGCTTAGAAGAGATCGTGGAGATGTTTAGGGCTTGCAGAGAAGGTGATTTCATGTGTTGTGGAAGTCGTGAAAAGTGTATCTTGTAAAAAACTCAACTCAAAGAGTGCACCTGAAGGAAGTTTAGGAAGTTTGACACCGAGGTGAAGTTTAAGGGTGTCATGGACTTGTGTAAAGTGTGCTCAATGTGAGGTGGAGTCCTTGAAGGGCTGTGGCAAAGCAGTTGAGCATGATCAACAATAACTGTATCCATAGACTCGAAGTTGATTATCAAAAAAAGCTGAAAATGAGTTGGAAATCGATTACAAGGTAAAAGAGTGGTGCAAACTTTGATCAACGATCAACATCGGGGTTGGTAGCGCAAATTATCTGAAATAGAATCTTGATGAATGTTTTGAAGATTTGGATGCTGCTTCCTTGTTTAAAATGGCATTTCTCTGCAATTCTGGGGATAAGAGTGAGAAATGTGAGAATTTAGAGATATACTTTTCCGCTATTCTTTATATGGGTTTGTAATGAGTTTGAAATTGGATGGTCATGGGATCTTCTTCTTTATATATAAAACTTCATAGATTTAAGGAGGTGTATGGATCGCCTCCATACACCTCCTTAAATCCATCGCTGTCGGTCATGGTCTTGTCCCGCGATATTCTGCCAGCGCTTGAGCCCTCCACCTCCTTCAAGTTTCTCAGCACCTCAGGATCTTGGAAGGTCCCAGCACCGGCTTTCTTCAACCCTTGTTTTGATGGCAGTAAATGAAGGGGAAGGGAAGGTAAAAGAGTGTTATGTAAAGGAAAAACTAACCTTGATTGGATTATTATAGTAAGAAAAAGAGGGGGAAAAGATTAACCTTTTGGATATGGGAAGGTCTAAAACTGCTACATCTCGTAGCGATATTGACATGGTATTTCCGTCCAATAAGGGTTTGACATTTTTTTAAGTTTTTTTAAAAGTCTATAACTATAACTAAATGCATGATGATTAAATGTTAAATTCTAATTGGACGAATATAACATATCTACTTCACCGTGTGATGTAGAGCCATTGCACTTGATACTCTCTCCTTGTATGCATATAACTTAGTAACTAATAGACGAATACATCGTCTCTCTTTATTTCACAATCTCTTTGATTGAGATACCATGTTTTCATTCTGCAGATACTCCATGACTCGTCCATCTAACGGGAAAGAGAATATCTTGTAAAAATATAAATTTAACATTGAGAAAAATTTATTCAATATATTCTTGCATGAAAACTGAACTCCGACTCTTCCATTACAACTGATTTCCAACCCATTTCTCAAGTCCTCTGATCTTCAAGTTGTGGCTTATGACAAGACATCTCAACAAACTGTTCTTTCTAGTCAGTGATTGCTCTTGGCAACTTCTAAGGAGTTGCTCTTACCTACTTCCTCTCAAATGTGACCAGAGGATGCTAAGCCAAGCATGGTGAAATTGCCATCCCAGAGTTAAAATTTAGCAGATGAAAGTGGGGATCTCGGCATAATTGAACTCTGAGCTAATATTGCTAAAGGAGGGTGTTATGGCTTTAACAGGTTTGGCGAGCAAATGGACAGGAGAAGATTCATCCAAGAAAACGTAACATTGACGTTCTTTTGGAATTCCGATCTTACTATTGCCGGTTTGCATTGATCAGGGCAAGTTATGAAACAGTATGGATCTGTGTAACGGGGCTTCAGTTCACTTGTGCCTACAATCTCAAGGTGTTCAGATCAGTAAGTGTCCGTGTCAAAGAAAGCAATTTATGCAGTAGAATATGAGATAATATCTCGATGATCATGCATTAGAATGAAACTGAATCTCAAAAACCTATCTACAAGAATCGAACTATGAAGTTGGGTGATCGTCGACTGTGTGGATCAGTAGAATGCTGAACCGGGAACCCAAGATCTACTGTCACGAACAATACCGAGTAGTCTTCTGGTGAAAAAGAAAATGCTAATGCTGAACAGGGCAATCTTCCAATCTTCCAGTATCTAATCTCAAACCCGAAATGGCCAGTGCGGCCATTACCTTCCTCGTTTAGACGCTGAGCCGCTTCTATCAGGAGCAGGCCTCTTCGATTTGATTTGATGGTAAGGGACAAAAGCCGACTTCCCGAACCCGACCTTGGGCTTCCTCCTGCTCGCTTCCCCTCCAATGCCCAAATTCAGCTCTGTTTTGGGTTCCTTCTCGGAGCCTCCATGGTCAAGTCTCATCCCGTGGCTCATACCAGTCGATGTGCCTCCTTCCATGGCAGGCATTCTGTTATCGAACATTTCCTGGCTTACGATCAATCCCTGACTCGTACCAGTCAATGTGCCTCCTCCGGGCATTTGGATGTTGAAATTTTCCCAGCTTATAGGCCACTGGGTGTAGAAAATTCCCTGGCTCAGGAACGGTCCGAGGCTCGAACTAGTTAATGGGCCTCCTATGATAGGCATTTGGATGCTGAAATCTCCCTGGCTTAGGATCAGTCCGTGGCTCGTACCAGTTAATGTGCCACCTCCAGGCATTTGGGTGTTGAAAATTCCGTGGCTCAGGATCGGTCCATAGCTCGTACCAGTTAATGTGCCTCCCAGGACAGGCATTGTGGTGTCGAAACTTCCCCGGTTTAGGCTCGGTCCTTGGCTTGTACCAATAAATGTGCCTCCTATGGCAGGCATTGTGGTGTCCGAATTTCCTGGGCTTAGGATCGGTCCATGGCTCGTACCAAATAATGTGCCTCCTATGACAGGCATTGTGGTGTCGAAATTTCCCCAGCTTAGGATCGATCCGTGGCTCGAACCAGTAAATGTGCCACCTACAGGCATTTGGGTGTCGAAATTTCCCCGGCTTAGGACCGGTATCTCGCTCGTATCGGTTAATGTGCCTCCTGTGACAGGCCTTGCGGTGTCGAAATTTCCCCGGCTTAGCACCGGTATGTGGCTCGTACCAGTAGGCCCTTTGGCATCGGAATTTCCCCGGCGTAGCCTCAGATAAGTTCCTACCTTCTGGAAACCTTGACGGGGCAGATCGATGGCCTTCCCGGTAAGTTTCCCACCGGTACTCAAAGTCGGTTCCACTCCATGTCCCTTCTTTCCATGGATCGGATCACTCAACACAACTCCCTTGCCACGCCTCCGAGGGTTGGAACTGCTTGGGTCCGGTTCACTTCCCGGGTTCGGGGGAGCTTGCCCGGAAGAAGATGAAGCTGCCAGTCGGGGTCGGCGGGAAATTCTCCTCTGCTCGATTTCTTGCCTCTTCTCTGCCGCTATCTGTCTTTGAACAGCAATCAGTCTATGGAGTTGCACGACCTGCGAAGCAATACCCGGATGAATTAGTTCCTAGAAGCATCGACACATAAGTCCGGTAAACAGCAAAAAGATTCGATCGAGAACATCGAACTACGAGAATCGAGTGAAGCAAATCACTGATAAGAACCCTACAGCCATGTTGTTTTCCGTTTTGGTTTTCCAAATGATGAAAAGAAAGAAAAACACGAAAACTTCCTCGAAGGGTTTATGGGAAGAAAACTGAAAGCCATTTCCGGCAAAACCCAAAAACCCGAGTCGTGTCTGCGACTCTGCTGAGAGCTATACAGTAAGTTTCGATTCGTTTACCTGTTCTCTGAAAATCCGTTCTTGGGTTATCATCGTCTCCCTGATTTCCTCTTTGGTCGGGAAATCTTCGTCGCTGTCCATCGAGCCACCTTCTTCTTCCTCTTCTTTCTGAAACTTTTGAAATTGGATTCGGTTGAGAACGAGAGAAGGAAGAAGAAGATGATGGGGGCGATAACTGGTTCATTCTTTGGCTGCTCATTAACGGCCTGGTTAACGAACTTCTGCCGCGTAACGAACTCAGTTCCTGCTTCTGACAATCTTTCCCCTGCTAACTCTTTTTGTTACAATCACGTCCCTCGTAAGCTTCAATCTGTTTGCATTTTGCCCCAACTCCGCTGGACTCGTAAGTCATCCTTGAACCAATTTCAGGATCTTATTTTAACGAGAAATTCTTATGAGATACGAGCTCATAAATGACGTGATAAATTTAGTCAATGATTATTTGATACGTTAATAAGAAAAGTGTCACATCACATTTAAAAATAAATATTATAGATAGAAAAGATTGGAGTGACATTTTATTAACGTGTTAAACATTTATTAGTGGAGTCAATGGATGATGTAGCGAACTCGGTTCTCATACCCATGTACTTAGTAGCTAATAAAGGATGTGAAGTGCAGACGTTCAAAATCCTGCTAATCATAATCAATTAGGTGATTCGACACCTTTTCCCCTTAAAAAAAACTCTATTCGTGTTTTTTGAATCTGAAAATCCGACTTGGTGATAAGTGTTATCTTCTTTGAAGAGTTCACGGGTTCAGGCTCTTTTTTATATGGAGTCTGTAATGGGATAGAATTGTGTGATAACTGTAAGGGCTGCGATCTCATATTTTACTATCTATCTGTGGCTGTTTTCCTTTAGTTGAGGTTGTTTCACACATGTTCGGTGTTAAATTACGCATTTCTCATTTTATTATCTCACTCGGGACGTGTGATTCTAGATAAATATATTTATCTATTTTTAAGATTAGCATTTCATTTTGCAAAATGAGGAGTTCATACTCTTAAAAAACTTGAAAACAATCGAACATCTTCGAGCAGAAAAAGTGGCCCTCCGCTGGTCCGTTGTTCAATAATTGATCTCAAACCGGACATTTTTCTTATTATATCGAGAAAGGGGACAAATAACTACAAGCCAGTATTTTTCCTCCGATCTTGAATTTATTGGCCACGAACTCCACAGTAGGACCCACGCATGGTTTAAGCTCCCAAGGAAACCTGCTCTGGTACTGCATTAAATATTATACATGAGCGAGCGTGTGAGAGGTTGGGCCCGTTTCAACTCAAAAGATTAGGTTACTTGATGGCGGTATGCAGTTCTCATATGAATCAGAATCGTTTCTATTCGTTGTTCGATGTGTGATTCATTCTGAACAATTCACACATTTCTCTTTTTTTAGAACTCAGTTCTCAAGTCTTTTGATTTTCGAGTGCGAGTGTACTCACATGGCATCTCATCAACCTATTCATATTTGATGCATGATCTATTTTTCCAGTTGTGATTGCTCTAGGCAACCAATTAAGAATTGCTCTTGACACTTCCTCTCCATAGATCCTGACTCCGTCCTCTCGATCCGAGCAAACTTAACATCACGATGTTATATTAGAATTCCAATCTTACTGTTTTCAGGTTTGCATCGATCAGGGCGAGTCGTGAAATGGTATGGATTCGTAACGGGTCTTCACTTCACTTGTGCTTACGGTATTGAGCTGTCCAAACCAAACTACAAACCAGTGGACGGTTGGTGTGAAAGAAAGCAATTTATGCAGCGGAAAAATGAGATGATCATGATGCACAAGAACGAAACGGAATCTAGAAGAATATATTCACAAGAAATGAACTATGCAATCGGATGATCGTCGAGTCGACTGTGTGAATCAGGAACTCGAGATCTATAATCTCAAACCTGAAATGGCCAGTATGGCCATTACCTTCCACGTTTAGACACTGAACCTCTTCTATCCGGAGCAGGCTGCTTCGACTTGATCTGATGGCAAGGGACGAAAGGAGGCTTGTTTCCGACAGCAGACTCCGGCTCGGTCTTGGTCAGTTCCCCTACACTCAGAGTCAGAGCTCCACTCCAAGTTCACCGATATTCAGCCTGCTCTTACTCATGTCCCCTCCTGTACTCAAAGTCAGCTCCGTTCTGGGTTCTGCTTCCTCATCAGAGCCACCACGGTCGAGTTTCATCCCATGGCTCGCTGCATCGGTTGAGTTGGCCCTTCTGATGTTGAGATTTCCCCGGCTCAGGCTCAGATCAGATCCCCAATCGATGGTCATCTTCTCGCTCATTTTCTTCCCACCTGTACTCAAAGTCAGTTCCACTCCATGCCCTTGAAGTTGAAAAGGATCAGGATGGGGCTCGGGCTCGGGCTCGGGACATTTCCCGGGTTTGCGAGAGCATGGAGGGAAGAAGATGAAGCTGCCAGTCCACACGAGATTCTCTTTTGTTCGATCTCTATCGTCAAGTATGCAGCAAGCTGCCTCTGAGCAGCCATCTGTTTATGGATTTCTGCGACCTGGAATGAATTAGTTTCAAGAAAGGCCACATTACGATTAGGAACAATAATCGGCACACGGGTCGGGTAAACAACGAAAGATTTGATCGAGATGGAGAAGGAGAATATCAAACTGCGAGACACTGAGCGACGGAATTCAGTAATAAGGATTCACAATCATCCAGTTTTCCAGTTTCGATTTTCCCAATGATGAGAGGAAAGAAAAGCGAGAGAGTTTTCCATGTAAAGTTTATGAGAAGAAGCCCGGAAGATTCATTCGTTTACCCTTTCTTGGAAGAATCGTTCTTTCTTGCCATATCACCATCTGCCTGAAGTACTCGCTGATTCGAATTGCTTGGTTTCTATCCATGGAGCCATCCTCCTACGGGAGAATTCCTGAGAAGAAGAAGATCGAGAGAGGAAGGGCTCGGTTGAGAGCGAGAGGAGAAGGAAGAAGAAGAAAAAGATGATTCAGCTTTATATTCTTATATTCAGTCACTGCCTGTTTAACGAACATCAGCACGATGCTGAACTCAGTTCCTGCCTCTTACAATCTCCCCCCTGCTCAATTCTTTTTGTTACAATTGAGCCCCTCGTGACTTTAAATGTGTTTCCATTTTGCTCCAACTCCGTTGGACTCGGAAGTCACCCTTGACCCAATTTAAGGACAAACTCTTGTACGTAACAAACATACAACGTACTAGTACTAACGTGGTGTTATAAAATAATATAATTAATTTATTTCGAGGTTTTTTAAAGTATTTTTTAAAAAAAATTTAAAATTATTAGATCTTATTAATTTGTGACATTACGTCAGTACTATCATATAATATAATTGTTACACGCAATCCTCTCTACGATTTCAGGATCTTATTTCAAGGAAGGCCCGTGTACTCGGTTGCTAATAAAGGATGAGAAGTGAAAGATGTACAGAAATTCTACTGAATTCAGAACGGATTGATGTAAGATGAGGGTTAGCAATTTGATTGAAATTCTAGTCGAGAAGTCTGAGGATCAAAACAAGGAAGACAGTCGAAAACGGGTGGGTTTTTATGCCCCTAGTTCGCTAGCAATTCGATCTCCTTTCTCGCAGTATAGGGAATTTATGGCGTGCTGTAGATCAGGTGATGTGTCTATGTGCCTCATTTGCAGACCGATAAGAAAATTTTAGTTACATTTGTTTGCGAAGTTTAATGTTGACACATGTACCAAAAAGAAATATGGCATAAATTAATACGTCTTTCTTTTGAATAAAGTCTCGAGTTTAAGTTTCGTGAATGGAGACATTTTAAGATCAAGAGAGTCTTACTTCAGTAAGTCGATCCAGTTCGAATATGAAACAGTCAGAATTCATTGAACTTTGGATACTAAATGATATAAAGTGAATAAAGGCACCAAGCATTCTATTAACAAAAATAATCTTAAATCGAGTGCAATGTTACTGTATCAATTTTTTTTGCTGGATTTTACCGTACTTTAATATCTAAAATTCAGCCAGCGGTGCGAGAAATTTTAAGTTGAGCACAGTCTATTGTGAATCCATCAGTGAAAAGTACTGTTATTTTACGGTCCCTTGATAAAGTATCAGTACTTTTCTCTTATAGATTCATAGCGGACTGAGTTGACCCAAGAATATCTGGTGCTGTGGCGACCAAGAAGATATATATTAAGCCCAGAGAATATGCTGAAACCATTACACCTGTTCTCTGATCCAGAATCTTTATTAAATATGTATATAAAGCCCACATTCCCACATTCCTATGCCAAGTGGATTTGGGAAAATATCAATATACTCCTTCAACTCTAATGCCAATTTACAAAATACCCTCAATAACTTTCTTTGTTCAATTTCAGCCCTACTTTCTAGGAAGCGTGGCATTAGGTTAGGAGCGTGCACGAGTATAAGGTTGATCAGGAGCTTGTAAGAACCTACCCGACCAAGCATGTCTCAGTGAAGTTCGGGTAAGTTCCAAGTTACAAAATAAGGAGTTGGTAGATTCCAGTTCTCACGTACATGGTACCTAGAATTGGAATCTAAAACTATTACAAAAACTTATTAGCATGATTAATTTTTAATTATTTGTCACTTACTCATTTGAATTTTAATTCTCGAACTGTTAAATATTGTATTCGTAACTCGATAAATTTTCATTTGACATTGTAATTATGCATATTTATATTTTTTTATCATGTTTAAAATATTATTATAATTTATAAAGTATAATTAAATATAGGTAAATATACTTAAAATTAGAATAATTTGATCATCATAAAAATAACTATCAAGTAGTAATAATTACAAAAGTTCTTTGAATGTGATTATTTCATAACTATTAAACATGTGAAAATGTTGAAGTTATCTACATTATAGAGAAAAAAATAAACAGCTTCCAAAAAAATGCCCCGAACACGCGATATTATAAGTTTTGGGTAGAGTCAGGTCTTGTCCCATGACTTGATAGGTAGGATTCGCATCCAAAAAATTAGGACCTGATTTTACGCAAGACAGGGTCTGAATACCATAAAAATACCAACGTTACATGGCATAGTTACCTAAAGACAACTCAATGACATAGTTATAAAAATACAGGGTCACAAAGTTTGTTATCGCCACTAAATCTGTCTTCCACTAAAGACTTGGGACCTTAATAGACACTAATACCTTGGACATTAAGAATACAATCACACATTGAAGTTCAAAAAGGGACTTGAAAATGTAAGGGGACTGGGCATGATGTGGGCTCACATCTCCGCAGTTTCAAGCGTGAAATTTGTGAATGGTAAATCCAAATGTAGAAGAGAAAACGTGCATTGCAGTCAATTTTGAAATTCGAGATAAGGAGAAAAATATTTTACTTGTGGTTAGTTGTTAAGGATGGGGAATTTGATCATACAACAAAAAATTAATAAACCACTAAGTGGGAGGGCCTAGTGGTCTAATTCACACTTGCTAATGGTTTGGTAAGGTCGATGATACGTGATCGAGTCTCCCTCTGAGTAATATTTCTGGAAGAGATTCTTGAACTTGTACCTCAGTGAACATCGGTTTCTTAGACTATAGCAGACCCATTGACGGTGCCAGCGTTTATATTGATTGTTCAGTCCATCTGATATGTTCGCGATTGAATACGAAAGCCTAAACATTACGTAGCAGAGGTGGTTGGGTCGCCACTATTACTGCTCTCTTTTTATAGAATAAAAAATTAATAAGGAAACTTTATGAACAAAAGATAGATATAATCACTTATTATTTTAAACATATGAATCAGATAATATTTAACCGGTTAGAATTCGAGTGTAAATTATAAATTTAAGCATTGGTAACCTAGGAATGGTATTAGTAGGGGTGCACGCGGGTATCCGACTACAAGTTTAATGGAACCAAAATCATAACTTATTTTAATCTATTCCTCATTTTTCTACTTGGAATATACCATATTTCCATTAGAACTTACCCAGAACCTACCATATCCGATACTCGTGCACACGCCTAGGTATTAGAGGGACCTGCCCCACACCCTTGATGGGTGACCCATGCCACAACTTGGACAAGGCGGATCAAGCACGGGTTGACCTAATTTACTAAAAAATGATAAATATTATCTAAAATATGATTTAAAATATAATATAAGTTTCTATATTTATAATATTATAGTACTGCTAGATTAAATAAAACAAATTGTAACATATATCAAAACAATATTATATAATAGGGATGTGACGGGACAGGGTAGAAGAAATATTCAGATCTACCCTAACCCGTGTACAGGTCGGGTCAGATCAACCCGAAACCATCGAGCTCGGTCAAATTGCCATCATTAGGTAAAACCTCTCCCATGACCATGTCCCTCTTGGTCGCGCCTAATATTAATTGATATTAATGAAAATTTTCGTCCGTGTTACCAATTGAGTCCTCATGAACACAGGGAACGGGAGCCCCATGACGTTGATGGGGAGCGAGGGACAAAACAAGAGGGTTATCTAAAGCAAAACCCGAACTTCTGGGGTCAGACTGAAATTTCCTGATAATCATATACCATTTTACAAATACAAAAAAGAAAAAAAAATTAGTATTCCGTGAAACAGTGGCATACACCGACAAAGATCTGGTAAGCAGGATAAATGTTATAAATACAGAGAATTTATAATTAAAAACATAATAAATTACCCAATTTAAACCTGTATTTTATAATAAATTTATCCAATTCAAATTAAATTAGTTAAGATCTCATATAGATTAAATTTAAAAAATGTTATATGGCCCTAACTGAAATAAGAAAAATTAATTAAATTATTTTAATTAGTAATAATTAACGTATAATGACCATGTCTTACAGTGACGTAATGAGAAAGAATTAATTAAATTTTTTCGATCGATAATAATTATGGTAACTGCTCTGGTGATTAATCTTAATTTACTCATTTATTATTTTCTAATTAATATTTTTTATATTATTTAATACGATAAGATTACTTAAGAATGTGTCGGTGTTTTCCCGGTCACGTAAGAATTTCACGTATTAAATAGTAAAAAGGACAAAAATCTGACCCGCTGAGGGATGAGGTTGGGTCCACTCTTCACTCTCTTTCGCGCACACACTACACTTTCCGTCACTTTCTCGTCTCACTCTCTCGGATTCTCTTGGCTTTCACACGATGCCCGTCAACACCGGAGACTCCGCGCCGCCGCCGGTGATCGGCAAAATCGGCCCTTACACCGTCTTCATGACCCCTCCCTCCACCCCCAAGCCCCCGGAACCGGCCCTCGACTCCCCCACTAACCCGGTCCAGGCTCCTCGCCCTCCGCCGGTCCAGCCGCCGCCTCAGCAGTTCGAGAAGCCGGTTCCACTCCAAGACGGGTCCGTCTCCGGGTTCTTCAAGAATGCCGTCATGAAAGTCCTAAATGGTGGGTGTTGCGCGTTTTCCCTGTGCATTCATGAACCGATTCGTTATCTCATTCGGGCAAGAGCATTGTATTTGTACACAAGTTGGTCTTTTTTTTTTTTGGATGTTTTCACTTTTTACATGGAATCGGCAAAGCAAGATGGGGAATTTTTCACTTGGGTCCATCTCTGTGAAGGCTGATCTTCGTAAAAGATGAGAACTTGATTTCATTTGAGGTGAATATGTGCAGTGTTTATTGTTTGAACTGTTCCAGTGTTGGCCAAAATCCAACTTTCTTACCATCTGTTGTTGAAGAATTGCGAATTGGATCCTGTTGTAATGTAATAAGTAGAAGTTCAGATTGTAGATGGCAGTTTCAATCTTGCAAACAGTACCCTGCATTCCGATTTCTACATGGTCTTTTTGTGTTTTCATGTGACATTTTATTCGACATTCTGGACTAGATTTTAAAGTTTTCTTCTGTCACATTTTGGCGCAGCTCATTCGAGTTTGGATGACCATTTGGCACAGTGGTTCGGGCTGAATCAGTCAAAGTATCAGTGGGCATTAGATGATTATTATAACAACAAGGTTTTGGTAAGCAAAGAAATGCTAGTCTTTATATCGAACAAATTGCATGGCTGCATTTTCTCAGGCTGCAGGATCCAGGTCATATCAATGTAGGAGACAACTACTTTCTTTTAATATAGTAATGTCTGAGACTCAACTGATTATCACGGATTTACGTTGCCCTAGAGATTCAGTGAGTAGAGAAGTAAAAGGCTATGTGTTCTCAAGGCTTGAAACACATTACCACATCAAGATGGATCTAAAGGGCCCTTTAAAATTGTCTTTTTGGGAGATTGTCAAGTGTTTCTTTAACACCAATTGTTCTTGGCAACAATTCATGAAATCCAGGATTTATTACTAGAAAGCAGCAACTCCATACCAGTGACTTGTAGATGGCGGTTGGCAGCTGATTGCTGAAAGGTGCTGGTTTCCTGAAAGTTGTGTTTTAAAACCGAGTTCTTGGAAGCAAAGAAACAGATCAGCAGCTTTAAAGTGTTTTGCAGAGTGACCCTAAACATCTAGAATTAAACAGAGTGGAGAAGATATCATATCATTGCCTTCATTTTCAGTGTCATGTTCGACAAAGTGGAGTGGTTGCTTATGTTATCATTTTACGGATTATTCCAAGACTTGAAAAGAATTTGTAGTTTACAGTCCCATGGACTACTGCACTGCTCAGATTTATGATGAAAGGTCTAAATCGGCTGGATATTTATGATGTTTCCGTGATCAACAGTGACTTTGTGTATGTACATGAATGAAATATTAATCATTAAATGATTCCATAGCTTCATCATCCATTGGTTGGTATTAAATGCAGTCAATTTATCAAAGATTGCATCTTTTCTTTTCCTTGAGTCGAAGATTTAAACTGCCCAACTGTCTGTAGGAAAAGGAAGGTGGCAAAGCTAAAGAAGTATCCGCTGCCAAGCTTCAGAATGTATGACATGCTCCTGCAGGTAAAGACAGTGTGCCCTTTTCTTTTGCTTACATTACCCAGACCACCAAGCTTTTCACCAAAAACTGAACCTGTCTGCATGCGTGCATATGAAGGTGTTACAGATAGTAATAGCTGTGCATTCGACTAAGAATTGTGCTGCCAAATATGTACTGTCAACTACATACCATTTGCTCATGAGATCATTTGAAATGCAATCTTGTGTGACGAGGGGGGAAAAATCAGCTAATGCACAGCTTTAATGTCAAAGTTATCTTTCTTTTCGATCTATATCATTTGGTTTCCATAAACCTAAAGGGCCCTAGCCAATTTAGATTCAAACTGGGTCGGCCTACTAAGGGGTCGGTCAAAGTTATCTTTCTTGTATTGGACCAAAGGATATAGTTTTTTTGTTGTCCCATCTCTTGAAATTGCCTAGTTGTTGTGCAGCAGCTGTATGAAGTGGGGTTCCAACTCTTTCTTCAAGGATGTGCTATACCCGTGTTCAAAAATGCTGTTTTGCCCTTGTAATAACTCGAGAGGAAAACACTACTATAAGCCGGTCATTTTCTTCCCGAGATTTCTGTACAATTTATGCAAATCGCTCTCTTCACCTATTTTTGGTCTGTATGGTTAGTTGTTGTAATGCTGATGTTCTCAGTAGATTGCTTCATGAATTGAGCAGAATGAAGTTTGCTGATGAGAGAATGTGATGTTTATGTGGAAGATTCTATATAATTCTATCATAGTTAGATTCCTTCTAGTAGGATAGAATGGAATGAAAGCGGAATCATCATTCAGTCTCCATTTCATTTCTCTTATTTGGTTGCGCAAATTGATATCGGAGTGATCATTCCATGAAATGACCATTGTGACAGATAAAACAGAGAATGACCATCTGTGCAGTGAACTTTTTACTCGAGCATGAGTTGCTGACTTTAACCTGAACTTTTTTGGTCAAATTACAAAATTGTCAAATCTTCGTTCTAAATTACAAAATTACCAGTAATTTTTGTCTGACTTTTAAGTCCATATGATTGCATGTTTGGTAACGATGAACGGAAGATACAATGAATTGACGATGAACTGAATAGATGATTAAAGAGAATTGAGAGGGAATTAAATTGAACAATATCTTTATTTAATAACATAAAATTAATATAAGTATTAACTAGTAATTATTAAAATGTAAAAAAAGTTAGTAAATTATCCTTTATCCTATACTAATAAAGGAATGATTAAAATCCTTCTTTGTAAATTATTATATACCTTTTAATTTGTTGTTAGGTATTAATTTATTATTTAATAATTTAATTTCTAAAAGATATAATTATTTTTCATTGGTAAGAGAAATTTATAGGCATGAAACTATAATTATTTTTTAATTGAAATAAAAAATATTAGTTGATAAAAATAATAAAATAGAAGATTTGTTTCTTTTTATAAAAATATTGGGTTTAAGAATATTAAGAGAGAAAATATTTTAGGAAAAAAAAAGAGAGAAAATGACTCTGCCAAACGTGTCCTCAGTTCTTTTATCTTTTGTTTTCAAGTCTATTCAAGCTGTTTGGATATGAATCGTTCGCATTTATGATATTGGTGACTTACCTTGGATGGTTTAGATTCTCTTCTTCTTCTTTTTTTTTCCGTAAATATTGTTGAGTATTTTTTTATTTTTTTTTAGCACGTCACCCTCGCGGCTGAGGGAGAGGCGTGGGTTGAGGAAATTAATTAATATTATATAAAATATAATTAAAAATATGGTATAAATTTATATATATATATATATATATGATAGTATAATTAAATAAATTTAAAAATATTAAGAATTTGCATAATTTCGATAAAATATAACTATTATTATATAATTTAGTATACAGTATAATAATATATAAAGCACGGTGGGCGGCAGCCCAACCTAGACCTGCCCCGACCCGTGCAAGCCGAGCCTCGCGGGGCCGGGTGAAGTTGCCATCCCAACGTATGATTGTGAATGTTTCTTTCACCGACTCGTTCGTCATGCGTTCGAGGTGTGATTCTAATAGCAGCAAAAGCCACCTCAATGCTATCGCTCTCCCTTACTGTCTGCAAGTGAAATGCGAGATTTCGCATGCCGAAGTCGGGTCGGTTCTCATCGTTCGCGGACCATTGTCGCTCTATTCTGCAACCCAACTAGTACTGAGTCTAAACATGGATTTGGAGTAAACACTTGCAATCTCTAATTTTAGCATATTACGACGCTTCGGTTGATCTTTTACACTTAACAGGTGGTGGCTGATCCCGTTGGGGGTGTGGTAAATAAAAAACCGGTTTGGGGAGAATGAAACCAGAAAGGATTGATCTTCTTTTCTTTTCTTTTCGGTTTATAGGCTGAAGGTGATTTGGTTAACTTTGAAGTGTAATTGATTAGGTTAACCGGTTAAAACCAGATTGAACCGGTTTTTTTAAATCTTTAAGATAAAAATATTTTGTCCGAACTGAATTATTTTATTTTAAAAAAGGAATAGAACAGTTTTATCGAATCAATTTAAAGCAATTCAATTTTTTTCTAAACTGGTTTTAGTTCGGATTTAGTATACCGGACTGAATCTGAATCGATTTGTTTGGTTTGGTCAGGTTCCAAACCGGTTTGGCCTCCGAGCTGGTTCTGCACAACCTCAGATGTCATGTTTGCTGCCAAAACAGCAACACCAAAGCAGCAACACCAACCAAGAGCTGCTCTCTTGGCGGTTGCAGGCTCCAAAGGCTCTATGAAACCGATTCACTCGATTCTCCGTCCAGATTGGTGGGTTGGCTTCAGCTACATCGGGTTCATCAGCCACTGTGTTCAGCCTCTCTAGGCTCTATTCGTGAGGTCGAAGCGGAAACGACTTTTAGCTCAGCCACGGAACACCGGCCACCATTTCTAATGGAAACCACGGAAGGCTTGAGTGGATGTGATTGAGGAGATCAAATGGCTAATCCATTTGTTGGGTGTTCGATTTTGAGTCTAACTCTATTGACGAGACTGAGGAACGTCCTCGGTTATTGGCCCGTTCGGAGGTCAACTTGACCCTGATCACGAGGTGCTTTCAGTGAGTTTTGAATCCTTAAACAGACATTTAAAACAAATTGTCCGAGGGACAACTGCTCGAAGGTGTTGTTCGAACTGCAAAAACAAAAATTCACCGTTTGACAGACCGAGCCAGCTTGAACATTGGTCACAAACGTATGATTTTTCGTGAATAATCGATCGAATTCTTGACGAGTTCATATGTGAAGTTATGAACATCTGCAACTGGCCATGTCTCCACGAGTGAAATATGGGCTTCAAGCCCACAGCCCGTATCATCCCAATTATCAAAAGAAAGCCCATACTTTCATTTTTTTTTTGGGTCAACATACATGTCACACGAAACAAAAGGAACTCTAATATGTCGACCCACTGAAATTTAAAACTCTTTAAATCATAAATTTTACCTATTCACAATAGTCGAATACGAGACCTCATTTACAATACTCGAGTTTGAGATCTTATTTTAAGAGAAGGGGTGGTATTGTACCATCTCAGATGATTCTTGTTTGTGAAAATGAAATGACAACCTTGAGAAGATTTGGTTTTACGAAAAGATAAGCGGAAAAGAATAGTGCGATGTCGTAGTCTTTTCTTTCATAATTTAGTTATGGCAAGAGACTATCATTGTGCAAAGTATCCTAACGGGAAGGGAAAGAAAGACAGGTCCCAACAGGTCTCCGATTCTTAATTCTACGGAATAGGGTGTTGATCGAAATTTAGGAACTGATCTTATAGTTCAGATCAGATATCCAAATGAGCCCTACGAAGAAATAGGTTTCGAACTGTGTCATTTCCAACTCGAAAAATAGAAGGAAAAAAATAAGGTTCACAATGACAGTCTAGAGAAATCCGTACACCATGAAGAGGACAAGGACGGAGGAGGAGCTTTCTGAATTATACACTGCCTAATCAATCTAACATCGGAAACAGAACTAACGGAGGATGAGAATCACGGTCGACGGGGTACAGAACTTGAGACATTAAGTACACTACCTAGACTATTAGCTAAAGTGTATGACCCAAACAAGATCTAGTTTTAGAGATGGAACATTACTTGGTTGTGTTCGCTGGATGGCCCTTGGTGTCCCTGGGAAGATCTTGCCATTCATGACAGCTTGAGTTCGCTTATATTCGAGCGAGGAATATATTCCGGACTCTTCTTCAGCGCACCTGATGAAAACGTAGCTCATAAGGTACAAGTCCATAACTGCAATAAGCATTCTTACTCGTTTGTTCTGGATGAATGTTAATAGATACTACACTTAAATGCAGGGTCGATCATCAGCTTATACCTGTAGAGATGATACGATCGACTCCCTGATAGAATACAACAACGAGAATGGGTCTATTGGTGAAAGATGCTTCATACATTCACTTAGCCAAACGAAGGAGCATAGCCTGACCTTGGTCCTCAAGACTTCGCAAGATGCTTCGACATTATAGATGCCTGCCAAGGTGTAATTCACAGCAATTCTCTTATTATCCCCTTTCAACTCTTGGTACCCCGATATTTGCAACCAATTAATATTTGGCCCGAGGAATGAAAGCAAAAAGATGAACTCATGAGTAACAAGCAGGATTTTGATAGTACGGACTGTAATGGTTGTAGCTTTTCCACAATTAGAAAGGAAAAATGATATGAGAAGTGCGTAAGGTGGCAAATCTTTTGGAACCTACCATCGGACCACAGAGTGCTATATTTTTAGAACCACAAGTGGAAGCTAGATTTTCCAGTAAGCATCTTTGGATTCATCAAGCTGTAGGATATGAGAATGACATACCTGCTCCTGAATGATGCTCCTAGCCTCAACAAGTTGAGCTTCGAGCTCAAGCTCCCTCTCTGTAGCTTCACCTGTAACTTCTGCTCCTTTTTGAGCATCTTGCAGCTGGACCATGCGCTCCTTCAGAATCAGGTGAAAACAGTGAAGTGCTGTATATCATGGATATAATATATAAATGTATGCGAACTACCTTGATTGAAGCCATTTTATTCCTGAGACTTTCTTCTATTTGATCTCTTGCCATATGCAAAGGGAGGTCAAATACATCCTGGATACATTTAATCATAAAAAAGTTACACAATGCCTAAAATTAGAAACTGTTTTAGTAGAAATTATATAGATTTTAATACCGTCTTTCCACCCAATGGAGATTGGGTAATATCAGCTCCTTCTCTTCCATTGACAGCTTGGGATTGCTTGGATGATCCATTGGGAGCATTGAAAAAATCACGCATATCTGTCTGCAGGCCCACATTGAACGCTGGTAATCAGTGGATCTCGTTGCCAAATAAACAAGAGAACTCCCTTCTCACTTTAATGCACAATATTCAGGATGAAATAAAAGAAATTGACAAAAGAGATGTCAAGAATGCCCCTATCTGTATCCCACACTCATCACCACTCCATGAGATTTCACACGGTCAGACACAGGTTATGAAGTTTCTTCTCTTTTAGTCTTTTCATTTCTGAGTAGGCACATGAAGACCCTACAAAACCAAGAGAGTGAGATAGAGACAAGTAAAATGTTGCAGAATACCTGCATTGACCGTAGCAACGCTCTCAAATCATTGTTCTCGGCCATCAACTCTTGGTTTTTGGCTTCATACGCATCTACCTGCCATGAGAAGAATATATCAATGTTTGCTGGCACAAAGAATTCTAGGAAAAACAAAACAAAGAACAGCATGATATTTCTTACAATCTTCTTATAGAAATCACTGTCAGCCTTCTTCCCATTCCATGTCCCACGTTGCCGACCTTCTTTCTGTTAAGACAGATTGTCACAACAAGATAAATAACGATCAAAATGCTAACCAATTTCAGTAGCAAGGAGACCAGGAATACCTGAAGCAGATTCATTATCTCCATGCCTGATCTAGATTCCTTCTTCTTTTCCATCAACACTTGATTTAACCTCTCCTGCAAATAGAAAATGATGGATACAGATTTCCATCTAGAATGAAAGCAACCTTCCAAACCACTTTCAAATTACCAACCCAAATTATTTGATATACGAAGAAATTTGGCACGATAGACACTGAGAGTAATCATACCTGCAACTTCATGTACTCCTTTTCTTTTTTCTTCAACTCATGGATCTGTTGAGTCCTCACTTGCTGCCACATCAAAAAATCAAAACGCACAAGATTCCATGATTTCTAGGACATCAAGAAACAAATGTTGCAGTGCTTCCTCTATCTTATATAACCTGATTGCCAATGACCATCCTCTGAAATTCATCTCTCTCCTGATGCAGCTTCTCCATTTGGGCTTTAAACTGAGCAGTAGTTTTAGCTTCCTGATAGTGGGGAAAAAGGTAATACAATCAGCAAGTGAAGATAGCTCATGTAGCAAACATTCAGACTACAGCTGCTGTACTCTCACCATCCGAGTAATGGTAGCTATTTCCCTATCTTTGGCCTGAAGTTGTGACTCTAATCTTTCGACTTTTGTCTCTAACCTTGATATGTCCGAGAGCAGTCTACAACATTGTCCGTGCAACACATTTGCATAAATATTAGGTAACACATTCAACCAATTCTCTCTTTCAGCAGCAGTGGCCATTACAATATGTTAAAAGTTAAGTTTGTTCCTTTCAAATGAAAACATTTTGGAATTTACGCTCATTTTAGCCGCTTTAAAACAAGACCTCTTGATGGAACCGTCTATCACTATGCATGAAAGATGTCAAAGTAATGTTTTGTCTGCTAGAACTGATTGATTGGCTCGAATTGGACAGCTTATAGACAAGTTGATGGGTGAGAAAACAACAAAAATAAAATAAAAATGGAAGCAATGCAGAAACCTAATACCTACCTCTGCCTCTGCTCATTAGCAGACTCCCTGAAGTCAACATCACGCTGCCTCTGCTGCAGCAGAGAGTATATGCAATTGCAAGTTCTCGCGATCGAGATCTATCACAACAGCAGACAGATCACGACAAATTCCTGAATACAAGCCAAAAACGCCACAGAAGCACGTGAAGGCTCACCGGATCATTCGCAAATAGGTCCAGGGAAGCTGGAAATCCAAAGGTGACGAGCGTCTGGCTCAAATACTTGGCGCAATGCTCCAAATTCCCCGCATCGGCGAACGCGCACTCCCTGCACAACAAATTGAGCCCGTAAGACTTGCAGTTTCTTTGAGCAGGCGTCAAATGTAGGTGACTGAGGGGTAAGAAAACATAGAACGAAGACGGACTCACCCGATCGAGAAGGCGGACTGTGAGGACGGCTGCCGAGCAGTGAAGCAGCAGGAAGCATGCAAAGTACGACTTAGAGAGAGTCTGTGAAGGAGAGCGTGATCGAGAAGTATTGAGTCGAGCTGAAGAGACTTACCCTGAGATCGAAGTTTGCGTCTGTTGGCGGCATTGGCGAAAGGTCGGGAGACGGGGAGCAGCAGAAGAAGAAGATGAGTCAGATCTGTAGTGTGACCGCTGCGGATTTTCGAAAATTTGTTGACAATTTGCCTTTTTAATAATTAAAAAAATATTTTTAAGTAAAAATTATTGTTATAATTATGAAAAATGAACTTTCCATATAAGAAAAAAGGGCTTAGTGGGGACTTAATTATAAATTATTCCGAGAAGGTTATCAATAGTATGTGATATTATTAGTGACTTTATAAGAATCATAATAATCAAATTTGATCCTTTTTTTCATTGAAATTTCTATTTAATTTTTAATTTAAAATTAAAAATATATTTTTAATATTAAAAAATAATACAAATGATTAAAACTTAATAATATTTGAAAGGTTGAAGACTGAAACTTACTTAAAAAATGTTTGGATCAAATATAAATATGATTCAAAAGATTGAGGAGCAAAATCAACATTTTCCCTTTTTTAAACAAGATCTCGAGTTTGAGTACTGTAAATAGAGAGAATTTACCATCTAGTTGATTCATCTAACTGTATTAGTCAGAACTCATTAGACTTGTAAATACTAGTTGTACATATCGAAAAAATTGTCATTTTATCGAGAAAGAAAACTTGGTAAAGGTCCTAGTTCAACCTCAACAATATAATTTTCTGTACTCCTTTATTCACTTTTATTTCTTCTTCTTCTTTCTACCACTTCTAGGCTTATATGCCACCGTACATCGAAAAAAACCATATTTACCAAAATCTGGATGGATTTGTGGTGCAACCATCATAAACTTGGGAAAATCGGTGATACACTATAACATATTTCGCTTGATCAATGTATTATTTCTGTTGACTTATCCTATTTCGCTCTCTTCAATTGTCATGTTACTCTTTCATAAAGTTTCATCCCTCGTGAACAAAGTTCACGAATCTGTCCTGGATCTCACCCATGAGATTACACCGTGGACCATTTGGAAAAATTTACACTATGGACCATGGGCAGTGGTCCTCTCGAGCAACTTTTACATATTTGTAGCAAAATATCCGCTAAAAATTTACTCTTTCCGCCTAATTCGAAGGATATTAATTTCTTGAAATATATTTAATTTTTAATGAAATCATCTACTGCCGTCCTCCTTTGAAAAAAAAAATGACGGAGCAATTTGGTAATATAAATTTAACTCTTTTTCATATTAGTTTCGGAGATGCTAAGGTTTTTGTGCTTTATGGATGAGTTGATGCTGTCATGGTGGGGGCACTTTCCAGTGTACCAGAACATGTCATTCTCATCACAGCTCACATTTCAAACATTCCTGGTAATAACTAACCCATAGTGAACACATTTACCAGATCCGAAAATTTCGACTAGACACTGTTACTTCTGTTCGACCCGAATTCCGATCTCTGGACACTGAAGATGACAACAGCACTATCTTCGGAGAGCAGAGACAAGGAGGTATGACAAACTATTAGAAATAACGCAGTCTTTAATTAAGATAAGCATCTTCTGCATCTTCATCCTCGTAACAAGAAAATATTATTCAGTGTGTAATGTTCATAATGAGTTCATTGTGTAAATCTCTCTCAAATTTTTACACTTGTAAATTTTATACAATTTTCGAGGGATGAAATTTACTCGTTTCAAGATCTGAAAGTTGATTTATACAACGAACTCGATATGTGTTAAATAATTACAGGGGAGAGCTGGGAGATAGTGGGCTGATCTGGGCTGGGCTTGAAGCCCACATTTCCACTCGCATTGTCGCGTTGGAGAGAGACGACCATTTCGCAGGGAGTTCAAAACTACACGCGTGAACTCGTTAGGAATCTATGGATGATCGGCAGAGAATCTTCATGTTCTTGCTCCACGCTCGGGCCGGTTCGGCTCACCGAAGGATGAAATTCCGTTCTTGCAGTCCGTACGATCCCTTTTAGAAGTTATTCTTATAAGAAATTGTTCTTAGATATCTGTTCAAGAATTCGAAACTCACTGAAAGCACCTCGTGATCAGGGTCAAGTTGACTCCCGAACGGACCTGTAACCGAGGACAGCCATCGGTCCCACCCACAAAATTAGATTCGGAACCAAACCCGACAGACAGATTAGCCATTTGATTTCCTAGATTAAATCGATTCCAACCCATGAGACCCCCCGAGGCTGTTATGTAACAACTAGTCTATACACTAGAAACAGTGGCCAAGTTAAAGCCGTTTCTGCTTCGACCGCAAGATCGGAGCCCGACTTCGAAGCGAATGGAATCACTGCAAGAAGGACGAACCCGATACAGCCGGAAATAACCAAACCGCGGGCCTACTGCAGAGCCTTTGAAGCCGGCAGCTGCCAGGAGGGCTGCTTGTACTACTGTAGCTGGTGCTGCTGTTTCAGCAGCAAACACAACATTAGCCACCGCCTGTTTAATGTAAACAGACAGCGGATCCTTTTATTTCTCTTTCTTTCTTATCATTGCACTAGACCTATAGGTTGTAAAATATCTACCGAGTCATTTTTCTTCTGATCTAAGATTTAACAGACCACGAGTTTCACTCCGGGGTCTGGTATGGTGTGAACCCGCAAGAAAACATTCTCTGATACCGTAAAAAATATCTGCCAAACATACAGGAGATTGAACTCATATCAAACCCAAAAGTTTAAGCTAATAAATTAATAGTTCTCACTCTCTTATAAAATAAGTTTTAATCTTTTATTTATTCAATGTGGGATTGATTTCTCAACATATGTCTCTCTTATGGCCGAAAAAGGACAGTTCATAGGGAGGGAGCAATTGAAATTTTTTGTCAAGTTAAATTTTTAGAAGTAATAATTAGATAAATATAAAAACCGTAACTTGACTCCAATCACGAGACACCTTCTATGAGTTTCAAGTTTTGAAACGAGCATTTCAATTAAGACTCTTTTAAAAATGATTTTTAAAAGGGATTGTATGAACTGCAAGAACAAAACTCCACATTTTAGTGGACCGAACCGCCTCGAACTGGGATCACAAACATAAGATTCTCGGTTATTCATCCGCGGATGGAACCATCCGCAAATCACATTTAGTAAATGGGTTTAATCATATTCCATGAGAGAGTAAAACACATTTAGCAAATGTGTTTAATTATAATTAACAGGTTCAAACATAATTAAGGGCCGTTTGGTTTAAACTGCAGAATCGAAAACGAAAATGAAAATAGAAACGGAATGGGGTGGAATATGAAACAGAATGATAATTTGTAGTTTTTGTTTGGTTTAATTTGGAAACGGAATCTTATTTCCTTTATCGAAATAAAAAATTAATTTGAATAATTTATCAAATATATCTAGGCAAATTGAATAAATATAAGAAAATTATCTAATGAAAAATTAATAATGTATCATAGAATCTACCAATTGCTTTCTTCACAGGCACTTCCTTTATCTGGATGTCGAAACTTTCTCTATTTTTTCTTTTTGCAAAACTAATGCTTACAAAAAAATTTCGGATTTATACAGGTAAAAAATTCATGATAATTAGTATTTGTTATGATTTTTTGGTTACATGTTGAAGACTTTTTTATTAGTCGAGTTTTTTAGAATGCATTTGTTTTTTATTTCAGAAAACTTTCAGTGTGATTCCCTAGTTTTAGGAGGGGAACTGGATTCCAGTATATGGGGAAACAAATTCCACCATAAAAGGAAATTTGAACCACTTTTTCAAATAACAAACAAATTTAAAAGTGATCGGTGATTTATGTACTCATTTTTTGAAAAACAAAAAGGTCCTAAATACAATTGTGCGTCGTGTCTAAACAAAGTCAAGCCATTTAGACATAAAATGCATTTAGACCCAATCCATATCCGCTTAACTCAGTATCACGTCCCCGTATCAGAAATTATCAGCCTATCTACCACCGTAGGGCCATGCATGAGCTCTTTCATTATCCTTATTTCACTTCTAATTTATTCACGTGGAACTTGGGCCACCGCCATAAAGATATTTCTAAAAGATTCTATCTCCCCGTGTAACGTGAGAGAGTACCAATCAGATTGTGACCGTTGAGGAGTCAATCCCACATCCAATAAATAAATAATTGAAACCTAATTTATAATAGAGCGGGTACCAATATCCTACAAGCTTGAGCTTTTGGGATGGATATTGGCCCAACCTCATGTGGGTCAGGTGGAAATTTCACATGGTATTAGAGTCAACCGTGTGGGCTCACACTACACCAGGCCCGAGTGTGAAACTCGTGGTCCGTTAAGCTCAAGACCGGAAAAAAAATACCCGGATTGTGGTCAGTTGTCCCCCTCGTCCGAGTGCGAAAGAAAAAATACCTAGCTTGATGTTAGTTGTTGAGGGCGGGTGTTTGAAAGCACAATGTAAAGTGTAAACACGTGCTTTTGGGATGGACATGGACCCAACCTCTTGTGGACCGGGTGGAAATTTCACAGTGACAAATAAGCAAATTGGTGTCAAACACTCAAGTGATCACCTTAATTATTACTGATTGAAGCAATTTAATTAATTTTTTCGCACCATATCGGTGTGAGGTAGAACGATAAAAGACAGTTTTCCCACCATCATGTATCCATGATTGACGACGATGTCACTACAATTTAATGCGTTCATTCATAACCCATAACAGCTTTGGCATGCGAGCCCCGTTTAAGGCAGAGTCGGCGGAAGCGGCCGCCACGGGATGGAACCGTTGCCACAAACCTGGGGCCGTCAGCAGCCGCTCCCGTCTCCGTCGAAGCCGACAAACAGCCCGCTCACGTGGCTCCGCTTGCCGTTTAATTGTCTCTGCCTTCTGTTACCTTCGACCAGATACCTGTCAGGGTCGGCAATTTTTGGACACAATTTGTTATGGTCCTCATCTTCCTCGTCGCTCCAAAGTTTTAATCTCTATCTCTTCGATTCTATCAGCAGTCGACAGATATTCATGTGGTGCAGCCACGATAAACCTAGCACGATCGATAATTACCCCCGTACCGATTATGCGGGTTGTGTTTGATAATTACGAACTAAAGCACGAGAAACAAGATGGCCCGTGGTTGTGCACTTAAGGAAATTGCCTCTCATAGAAAAGAAAGTCTTGCATGTAATGATGTTACTATGTGATAATACTTACGTTGTGACACTAGTCAATAAAATCATGTCATTTTAGGTTTTTTTGGGTTATTTATCCAGAAAAGTACGAACTATTTAAGAATTTCTCAATTTACCACGGACTATTTTTTTACCCAGAAATTACGAACTATCCTAGAATTCTTTATCTATCACGCCGTTAATTTATCTGTTAATTGCTAATATGTATCATTAATTTTACTGATTATGCAAATGAGTCTAACATGGCATCATACGCAGATCTAGTCATAAAAAATTACGAAGTATTATCGAATTCTCTATTGAATCATGAGGATGGACGTACAAACAGATTTTCTCTATTTTTTATGGCCAGATAGGTGCCACATGTGTACCATGTCAGACTATTTTTACATAATCAGTAAAATTAATGGTACAAATTAGCAATTAACCATTAAAATTAACGACATGGTAAATTAGGGAAAACAGAACATGTTCGTTATTTTCTGGGCAAAAAAAAGTCCGTGGTAGTTTGGGAAATTCTTGGATAATTTGTACTTTTCTAGGCAAATAACCATTTTTTTCCTTTTAGGTATTATTAAAAAAAATTAAATTCTACTGACTTATAATACCACATCAATACTGTCACATGATATACCCGCTACACAGAAGACTCTCTCTTGACAGAGATAGAAGGTACATAGTAAATAAGATCGAAGTCGTGCGAGCATTATATTGCAATGCAAACTTAACTAATACAAAAATAACTAGCCTATTTTACTGGTCTTGGAAAACAGTTAAACATAAAACTAGTAATTTAGAGTAATCATTGACCTAGTGGTTCCCTCACTAGACCCCAAATGGGTGATCCCAGGATTGATCCTTAGATTGGGAGGGTCCATGAAAATTTTCCTAGGGATCCCGGTTCGACCATAGATTAGTCTCGAATTGCGCTTCGGCCGATCAGGAGATACTGCATGGTGCAAATAAAAAAAAAAGGAATACTATGATAATAACTCAATCAAATATTTGTTAAATCTCAGAGCAATTTGGTTGAATAATAATCCTAGGTATAAAAGAATCATGAACACTGTATAATAATTTAGGATTTTGGCTGGAACAGGTTTAACATTTTATAAGACCCACTAATAATAATATAATACAGGAGCACGTTAACCACGACAATTTCTGATATAAGCTCAGGACAGTTTTCCAACAGTCTCCTTTAGGAACAACAGAGGGCTCTCTAGCGTAAGCCAACTATTTGCTCACAACAATTTCGTAGTAAAATCCTAATAAAACGTCAATTAATCTAAATAATGCGGAGGATTTATTCACATATTTTGTTTCCTAACATGATAAAATAATTCGACAGCCTCAAATACAAATATTTATTTTTTTTAATGTATAACATTTGATATGTAAAAATTTGATGAGCTTTAACTAAATAGGACTTGAGTTTTGTTCGATTGGTAAATCTATCTCTTCAAATCATAAATTTTTCATTTACTAATTTAGGGCCAGTTTGCAATTAAGAAGAAGACATGCTTGAATAAATTTAAAATAAAACGAAATAATAATCGTAGAGATATTAAGAAAAACTAGACGCGAACTCTGTGATACACGGTGGGTAATGTAAAGTGCTACTGATATAGTAAGCGGATACAGTTGGGAAGGGTAAACAAAAATGGTGAGAAGTGGGTATGTAAATAATAAACTTAATAATATTTTTCGTCCTCAACCTTTCATACTTTTACCATTTTCGTCCTAAACGTTTATTTTTTTTCATGATGTCCTCAACATTTTAAGATTTTGTCAATTTGGTCCCACTGTTACTTTGTCCATCCAAAAAAACATATTCCATCGAAAAATTAATTTTTTAAAGAAATATTTTTGAAAAAATAAAGAAAAAAGGGAAAAAAATGAAAACGAGAAGTATCGATAGAGTTTTACTGATGATCATATCTCATTCAAAATTAAGATACGTACCCAATTTAAAATTCATTAATAATTATTATTATTATAAAATCGTGATTTTTTTCAATATAATATTCTTTATTTGGATGGAAAAAATAACAGTAAAACTAAAGTGAAAAAAATTTAGAAGGTTGAAAACGTGAATAATAAGGGTTTATGATTAAAATAACAAAAAGTGAAAAGTTGATGACCAAGGGTGATTTTTTTTCCTAAATAAGATTAGGATTCATATATAATTAATTACAACAATAAGACTCATATATAATTAATTGATTTTTAAAATAATTTCGGTTGAGGAAAATTCGAAGAGAAAAACTTGAAAATTCGAAGAGAAAAACTTACTATTTTATGAAAATTTATTAGAATGAATAACTAATTATCACACACAGATTCCTATGAGAGAGATTATTACTATTAATTAGGAATTATGATAAAATTGTATAGATAAACCAAAATAGGTAATATTTTTGAGGTTTTCTAATCTATACTTTGCATTATTTTAACATTTAATTCAAATTTTCTCCTAGATTATTGATCCTCAAAACTTATAAATAATGGGGTATAAATGAGTCAAGCCCAAATTTATCTTACTCAAATTCGGCTCGTTTAATGATAAGTGAGCTCGGGCTCTGACTCGAATTTGGGCTAGCCAAATATTCTAATCTCGGACTCGACTTGTTGTAATAAACAAATACTCACCGAGACAAGAAGGAAGATGTAGGATAGGTGTCGGCTAGGGTCTGAATGAGTTTAGCCGTGCCCAAATCTACCATGTTCAAGTTTGGCTCGTTTAACAATTTGCAATCTAGGATCCGAGCTCGAGCTTGGGTGAGTCTAAGATTTTAAGCTTGGGTTTGGCTCATCACGATAAACGAAGGCTTGTCAAGCCTAAACGAGCCAAGTTGAGGAGGAGGTATATGGTGGATACTGGGTAGGTCTATCAATTATTGAAGGTAAAGATAAAAGAAGGGATCTAAGTGAGTAAAAAAACGAGAAGAAAAAAGAGATTCAAGTAAAGTAAAATACTAAAATTGATTATTTTAGCTTTAAAAAAATTAATAATAATAACAACAACAATTACGATATAAAATAAAAGTCTCATTTAGGCTCGTGAGCTTCTTGAACCGAATATTACGGCTCGGCTCGGCTAGTATAATTGGCGAGTCCTAGCGGAGCTAAGCTCGAGCTCATTCTGAGCGAGCCAAATTCAAGTTTCTATCGAACTGAGCCCGAACCGTTTGTGAATCATCTTATCTCATTTACACCCCTAGTGTCATATGTCAAATGTCAAGAGTAAGAAGGAGAGGAGGAGAACCAATTGCGACTAGGGTTTCGTAAATGAATGAAAAAGAATGAAAAAAAAGGTTTTCAACGAGAACATAAAATAAAATAAAGAGGAAAAATTAGATTTTAATTTCACAGTTTTATAAAATTAAATAAAAATAAAAACTCTTTTAGCCTTTTTCCAATCAAGAATGCTGAGTCGGTTCGATTCCCGTGATTCGAATTTCGACAGGTCCCGTGAACCGCTTGATAAATAGGCGCCAAGTCAGGGTGTCCTTATATGGGACACTTTTAACATTTTGTGCATAATATTACACGTGGCAATGATACATGCCTCCATATATTATGTCTCCGTGTCCACTAAAACTAACATAGCCTTTTTGGATGAATACTAAAATGGATATATAAACTTTCAACGATTCTGATCGTGAATTTTCTCTATTTATCATATGAAAACTCAAGATTTTGTTCAAGGAAGTGGTAACGAACCACCCAATCGGCTCAAACGTTATACAGATAACGTTAAACAGTTGTGAGCGGATCGCTGAAGTGCTCTCAACTGAGACAGGATCAGACGACTGCCCGGAAATGGCCCCGAGCTTATGTTAGAAAATTGTTCATGAGGTTTATTTATATATTATAGTTATTTGGCTTTTTTTTAATATTGATGGTGTTCAATACCGTAACAACCGATTAATCCGTCAGACGGTATATTATACGGCCCGGGTCCCGTCATTAATCCACTGATATCGACCCCGAGAGACTCGAACCCTAAGCTGAAAAGGACTATTTCTACCGAAAAAACTAAACTATTAGATTGTGGCATTCGGATGTTATGTAAATATAGAACTATTATTTAATTTAATCGATATGGAAATTTAATATGGATGATATATTCACCAAAAAATAGGCATAACATACACCGAAATTTAATAAATTATAATTAATTCGGATTTAAATTCTTTCTAAATGGAATTTTTTTTTATTTATAAAACTTATATCCTAAATGTGAACATCACTTTATAAAATGACAATTTCTCTGTTCTCTACATCACCATTTCCTATAAAACGGGACAGCCCTCAGGCCTTTTACCGACCCGCCATGGTCGACCTGTTCCTCTACTGTTCCAAAAGCTTCACTTCAGCAATGGCTGTGGCATCATCGAAACCTGCTCGACTCACGATCAAGGCCCTGTCGATCCTCACATGCTTGATTTATGCCGTTCGTGGCAGCGATTTCCCCCGCGACTTCGACATCACCTGGGGCGGCGACCGGGCCAAGATCCTCGACTCGGGACAGGTCCTGACCCTGTCCCTCGACCGATTCTCCGGCTCGGGGTTCCAGTCGAAGAACATGTACATGTTCGGCAGGATCGATATGCAGCTCAAGCTGGTTCCCGGAAACTCCGCCGGCACCGTCACCTCGTACTTTGTAAGTCATCGTATAAGAATGTTCTTACATGTCACCAAACATGATAATGATAAAGGTTTAGGATGGTTTTTGAAAAACCGACCCGAAAAATCAACGGGTCGAGACTGTTCTGGCACCATGCAAAAATACAATATAAAAATTCTTAGTATTGTAATTTAATAATAAATTTGACATATTTTATTTTATTTTTTTGGTATGTACTACTGGTATCCATAAATATTTTGGACTACTAATCAATCCAATTCGAACCAGATCGGACTATTATGGGGTAAATCTCTACTGGTATGAGTTTTCTCTATTCACAATGACTTGAATTGGAGACTTTTACTTAAGGGAACAAGTGAATCAATTCACGTTCGTTTTTAGCTATTTTATTTAGCTTAAAGATACATCAAAATATATATTTATAAGTAGTATTTCTCATTTATTCTAACAAATTTTATTTTGGTATTTTGGTATTATTTTATTATAATATGAAAAATCGGGACTCGAGAAAGCTGCACCCATAGAAAATCAACTCGAAAAAGTCGGGTTCGACAATTTGCATAAAAAACCACTCTGCTCCAACCATTTACACCCCTAACTTTTGGATGAAACCCGATCCAAACCTCTACAATCACTAATAATAATATAGTATTTGAATATTTTAATCGCCATAGTCTCCAAGACAGTCTTATCTGAGCGCTTTCTACCTTAAACCAATGGTCCTGTCACGATAATTTGACAGTATACTAATTATTGATGCATTATTTTGTGACAGTTGAAGTCGGAAGGATCGATGTGGGATGAAATCGACTTCGAGTTCTTAGGGAATGTGACCGGGGAGCCCTACATCGTGCACACGAACGTGTACACAGAAGGCAAAGGTGACAGGGAGCAGCAGTTCTACCTCTGGTTCGATCCGACCAGGGACTTCCACAGCTATTCAATCCTCTGGAACTCACAAAACATCATGTGAGCTTGGCATATGCATGTCTTGTTTTTGCAACTACAGCTATGTATAGATGACTTGATGGGTCTGCCCCGCGTATCGTGATGGGTCCGGTGTTCGGACTTGAAAAATTCTCGTTTAAAAGGGATTGCCCGTTTCAGGTATTTTAGGATTCTTGAGTAGTTGATAAGATTGATGCAGTCGACTGAACACAATATAATAAGTCTGCACGTAAAATGGTTCTGTTAAGAGGTATTATTCATTTTGAGCGTCAGTTATACATCTTATCCTCTCTAAGGCAATACTAACTAATAAAATTCATTTTGTTAAGGTTAATTTTTTATTTTAGAGTTTTATAAAAAAATCTTAAAATAAATAAATTCTATTGGTTTGTAAGACTATATAAATACTGTTACGTAGTATATTCGTTTTACAAAAAGATTCACTCGTATAAGACCACCTTCTGATGAAAGGATCGTTTCGCCAACCTTATAAAAGTCACAAGACCCTATTTTGTGTGATGACTGTGATAATCCCTTGTCCATGTGGGTCATGGCTTTTGCTTAAGTTTAAAATGACAATTATGCCCTTGGCATATTGATTTCCTTTTTCTATAGAAAAATAAGTGGATAAAATATGCATATGTATTCTGCATTTTTTATGATATCGTATTGAACTTGTAGCGCTAACTTCACCCATATAGGAAAGTCTTAGAAGTTTAGGGACTGCATATGGATAAATGCAAAGTTTGGGACTAATTTATAATTCCCAATATATGAATCAGATTCTACGTGGACGGCGTCCCCATAAGAGAGTTCAAGAACATGAAGCCCAAGGGCGTGGCCTTCCCCAAGCACCAGCCGATGAGGCTCTTCTCCTCCATCTACAACGCGGACCAGTGGGCCACCCGTGGCGGCCTCATCAAGACTGACTGGTCCATGGCCCCGTTCACGGCCTCTTACCGCAACTTCAACGCCAGAACCGCCTGCCTCTGGTCCCCGAGGCTGAGGTCACCATCCTGCCCGGCTCCCTCCCCGTGGCTGTGGGACCGTCTCGACCCGAAGGGCACGGAGAAGATGAGAGGGGTCCAGAGGAGATTTAGGATCTACGACTACTGCGCCGACGGCAAGAGGTTCCCCGGCGGGCTGCCTCCTGAATGTGTGGCTCAGTAATATGTACGTATATATATGTATATATACATATAGTCCCAGTATCTTGAGAGGACTCAAGATAAATTAAAGCGAGCGGTTTTCGTAACCCCTAAAATATTCTCGGTACGATTTTTTTAAGTTAAAAAAATTGGCCAAAATAAGTTGAGGCCCCACAATTTTCAGAAAAAATGGGACCAAACAGTCCTTTTACACCCCTAGGTAGGATATTATGAAAACTACAGGGCACCCAGTACCGATCATCCCTAGTATACTGACTACGCAGAGTACTCTCCTCAAATTTAAACTTAATAAAGGAAGAATTGGGATGAAAATTTATATGGCACCAAACAACATGTGTCTTTATGACTAGCATCAAATTATATATATTTAAAAAACTAGCACCATCATTTAAGATCGTTTAAGAAAACTTTTAATAATACCAAATCTACTCCTCTCATAACTCTCCCTCTCTACCCTCTGCTGCTTTGCTACTTTCCCAATTTTTCCAAGCAGAAACCCTCATTTATCCTTCCTAGCAGCAAGTGTCCCTTATCCATCCAATCGCGAGGCATAGAATGTGGATTTGGTGGGATGCTTTTATTCTTTCAGTTTATAGTGAGTGAGGGCTTTGATTGTCAACCGTCCGATTGGTCGGTTTTGGCTTTTCCGAAGAGATGAACAGTAGTGACGAGGTGGTTGCGATAGCTCCACCATCTGATAGGTTGGTTGGGTTTTGGCTTCTCTAAATTGGACTTGTCTAGACTGCTTACAGTGTCATTTTTGTGTTTGGTTTTGCAATTTGGATCTGATGGCTGATAGCTTCTCCATCTCCACCCTCCCCTTCTTCGTGGACTCGATAGCCGCCTCCTCCGCCACCCTAGCCTCCCTGCCACACCAGCCCGTCACTGAATACGAATCAATCACCAACTTGCTGGCCCATATCAAGATTCTTATTCACCACCGCACTGCCGCCTTCAATGCGGGCCTCCACTCTGAGGCCATCCACTGCTTCTCCAAGATCGTGGACGGCCGCCGTGGGGCCCCATAGGATTTCTCGCTGAGTGCTACATCAACAGCACTACAGCGTACCAAGCCATCGGACGAGTCGCCTAGTCCATCGCCGATTGCAACAAGAGCCTTGCCCTCAACCCGACTCGCATCCAAGCCCACGAAACCCGGGCATTGCTCCTTGAGTCGATCAGATGCCTCCCCAATTGCCTCCACGATCTCAAGCACGTAAAGCTCGTATACACTCGGTCCTCCGTGACCAGAAGCACCTCGGCCTGCCCTGGAAGCATAGATTCTTAGCTAGATTGTTAAGTTTGCTTGGAGTAGATACAAGGAGTCTCTGAAGCGGAATAACATTTTCTTACCTAAATAGATAGCTAACTTGTAAAGCCTATAGTTCCTCATCAATGGTTTTAGCTTGTAATTGTGGTGACATGTGATGTGCTTAAGCAAAACAATTCCATTGAATCTAGAGAAGTTGTGGAAATAGAACATTTGAGACGATGGATTTTGTCTAACAATCATTAGTATCCTTAATACCAAGTCATAAAGTACCTTGTACTTCTTTCTTCAAAGGAATCCATGATTATGGAGTATTCACTGAAGTAGGTATCAATCATCATATCATTGATCTCTTTATTGGGACAAACCATTAAGATGTCATGATGAATTCTATTCTTCTTCTCAGATGAATTGGTCTCAGTGAGAGGTAAATTGGTCATGGTAACAGATAAATAGGTCTTGGTAAGAGATGAATAGGTCCGGGTAAGAGATAAATATGTCCCGAAAAATAGTGTCTTAGTCATATGTGATGAGAAATTTTATTTTCCTTCTCAATTAAATAGGTCCCAGTAAGGTATAAATAGATCCCATGAGAAACAAATAGATCCCGAAGAATAATTTCTTAATCAGATGTGATGAGGAATTCTATTTTCCTTATTAGTTAAATAAGTCCCGGTAAGAGATAAATAGGTTCTAGTAAGCGATAAATAGGTTCCAAAAAATAATGTCTCAGTTAGATGTGATGATGAATTCTATTTTCCTTCTCAGTTAAATAGGTCCCAGTAAGAGATAAATATATCCAAAAAAATAATGCCTTAAATAGGTTCCAACACAATATAAATAAGTCACAGTACACTCAATAACATATAAATACTCATACATATAAATAGGTCACAATATAATATATACAGATCATGATACATTATAAATAAGTCTCAATACACTTTAAACACATATAACACACATAAACAAGTCACAATATAGTATAAATTATTCTCATAGGATACGGTTCGATTCTAAGGTTGATATAGCCTTGGAAAATTTTTTAGTTTTCAAGCATTATACAAGGCACTTATGAGGGCTCAATGCACTGGATAAAGATTAAAGCTCCTTCTCCATGAAGTAGAATGTTAAAGCTCCTGATTAACACAATAAAACCCCCTTAAGGGGCAAACAATGGATGAATCAAAAACAGAGAAAAGTGGAGATGCTCTGGGACGTGGACTTTGGTGCTTTTAAATACTCTTTGTACTTAGTCCCTTCCTTCAAGTTGTTCCTTAGATACAAGCTCGTCAGATTGAGAGCCGAGCCAAATGGATGTCACGAAAATCGTCTGAGATGTCCGGTTTACGTGCTGGAGACAGCATTGCTGCTCTCAGAAGGAAGAAAGATGACCTCTAGAACGTTGAAGAAGAGGTGATCAGATGAGTTGAGAAGGTTAAAGGAGAGTATTGGGTTTGCAGCCTTGACAATAACCTTGCCGGCTTGGGAGTCGCCGTTGCTCACTTTGATGGGGACGGTAAGGAGAGAATGAGAGCATTGATGGGAGTTGTTTTGGACAGAGTGGGAGGGAGTGGCAGTAAAAGATGGAATTTGAACTTTTGGAGAGGGAAAATGGATGGGTGCAAGGGAAATCAATTTTAAAAAACGAGTTCTTTAAAAGTAAATTAAGAGTAAAATGAAAAATAAACATAACTTGGTGCTATTTATAAAATAGTTATAATTTGACACTATTTGACTAAGATGGGAAAGGAGTTCTGCCATTTTTACCCATTAACTTATGAGGAATATCTATAATTAGAAAAACTCTTACCTTGTAGTGGACCAACGTGTTTCAGATCCATATTAATCCAGACATGTCCGGAAATCTCGATGTCAGGTGAGGGCGCAAAAGCAAAAACAGCCATGGTTAACCTGTGTTTTGTGGAAATTGAACTCGTAGACAAGGAAATCGAAATAGATCACAGTCCCAAATTAATGAAATAGAAACTACAACTTTTTCCAGTCGCAAAAGAGCGCCATGGCCTTGTTCGTGTTACATATGATAAAAGAGCCAACAAAAATTACAGCGCATGTGATGGATGGAATACAGGAAGAGAAGCAAAAGAAAGCTGGTCAATCCCTTAAAATAGTTCTTCACTAACACCAATAATCAGAAAGACAGCATACAGAAGCAATGGCTAAGAACACCAAGGCAAATGATAACCGGCGATATCCATGTCCACCCCGACTCGGAGAATGTCACAGGCAATCACCTTGCCTTGAGCACAAACCAACTTACTGGACCTAGTAGTAAGAAGTCGCGAGCATCTAATACGAGATATAACCAAGGGCAGGAAGCAGGCGATGAAACGAATTTACCATAGAGAGACACCTCCCAAGTTCGATGATATGCTGCCAATCTCCAGCAGAAGTCATTTGGACCAGAGAGGAGT
Organism: Lagerstroemia speciosa; assembly: GCA_037672795.1. Taxonomy (NCBI): domain Eukaryota; kingdom Viridiplantae; phylum Streptophyta; class Magnoliopsida; order Myrtales; family Lythraceae; genus Lagerstroemia; species Lagerstroemia speciosa. The sequence goes on along the minus strand of CM075290.1, from coordinate 4,396,048 downwards.
CCCTGTGCATGTGAGAGCTTGTCAAAGTTGATAATCCAGGCACAGCAGTAATGCTCTATCAGTCTAACTCAACGATCCGGGCACGCCTCTCAGCTGCCTTCTTCCGAATAAAGAACCCCCACCTCATTGCAGCCTTGATCTTGAGCCATCCCACGACAGCCTTACCCGATCGGGCCCGGTCCTCGCCGAATGGCTGCGGCGTTTGAATGTAAGCAGGGAACCCGAACCCGTCCTCGGGAACGCTGATCGAACCATGGCCCCCCATACTGAAGAGATGGAGCAGGTGCTGCATATCCTCGTTCTCCAACATCTCGTGACTCCTCATTCGGATCTCGTCCTCGGTCAAGTACTCAGTGCCTGCCTTGTCGCTGTTCCCAGACCAGTTTGCAAAGGGGTTCAAATTGGATGATGAGTGGATGGATGGGTCTGTGATCTGGAAGCCCAATGGTTGTGAGGTACCGAGGGCTAGCTCCACGTTGTTGTTGGTCCCGGCGGTTTGCGACTGGTTGCAGGTGTTGATTGGTTGGTCATGCGAAATGTAGGAAATGCCAGGAAACTGACTGGGATTCGATACAACGAGTTGAGACTGCTGGTACTGGCTCAAGCATCCTGAGGGAGGGAAAAAAACCAAGAATTCAGACAATGACTCAGGGGCTAATACACAATGCTGGATGAAATGAAACGGTTCCAACAGAAGAAGCAAATGTAGCACTCGAGAGGTCTTAAGAGAGAGATCAATGAGGAATAAAGAACCCCCACCACGAAAAATTAAAGATGTGCCTGCAATAAAAGGTCTAAAAGTCACCTTCATTTTCCAAGAAAATCAAAGATGAATGAATTGAACGTAACCTTTAATCAAGTCCTTGTTTGTAGTCAGGTTGAATGTCTGTAAGCCCAGACAGTATCCTACTTTAATACCATGAAAAATTACCATCAGACCTATTAGAGCTTGGACCATATCTATGTAAAAGGCTAAGATTACAAGTGGTGGTACCCAATTCTTGTTATATACTGGGATTCTATTTATTATCTAACCGACGTGGGATTCAATCTCCATAATTTTCAATGAATCCAAAACAGCCACCAAGCCTAAAATATTCCCATCCCTACCCACACAACTTTCTTTTCAGACCATCTTCGTTGAAAACTGAGTAATCCACATGCTTTAGACGATCGATCATTTTGTCAAATTAAGCACTCTAGTGGTTACAAAATGTTGACATCAAAGTTTAGGAATAATACCTCCAACAGAAAAACTGGGGTCTGCTGAAGGCTGCTCAGATGAAACCGGGACAGGCAGCCGTGGTAACTGCGGCTGATGATCGATTGAATTGGCGTAACTGGGAGATCCCGTCTGAGGTTCATTACGAGCCGACCTCCTAACCTGCTTGAAGTTTACTAATGACTTGCCATCATACTCTATAACTTGATTCCAATTTTCATACGCATTCTTAACCAGAGCATCTACATAAACCTGCAAGAAAGAAATGAACTCAGCAGTTTTACAAGCAGGCAATCCCTTCCAATTGAAACCAAAAAAAAAAAGAGAGAGAGAGATAAACTTCAGAAAGAGATTTACATGGAAGTGCACGGAACAAAATTGAAATGCAAGGAGACATTCCTTTAAGTTGTTTTGCAATTCTTAAGCTCTCGAAAATGAGACATGACAGGGACAAATTAATGATATATCCATTAGAGTAAGAAAAGTAAACAGAATATATATCGCATATGCTCAGTTGAATAAAATTGAACATCATAAGCAATATCCTGGCATTGATATGACTGAAACTGTCGAGTTTAAACATCCAACATATTCGAAATATGTTTCCAAGAAACATAAAGGTTGAAAAATAACAAGAAAACTTTTCAAACATGAATATAATGATCATTGAGCTCACCTTCTGACTGTCAGAAAGAGAATCAGCAGGATGATACTGATCCTCGGAAATAAATCCGCTCAATTCACAGATGTTGTTGAAAACCACTCCAACACTTCGATTATCCTCAGGATGGTAAATATAAATCTTCCCACTAAGGACACAAGTCTTTGCATGTTCCAAGAGAGCATCCCACATTTTGTTTGACATGCCACTACCAAGGATCTGTAACAGGAGCCAAAAGTATAATAGTACATCAGGAAAAGAAGAAAACAAACCCACCAGTAATTAAATTACCTTCCAGGAGAACATAACTCACTTTTCGTAATTTCTGCTGATCTCTAACAAGAAGCCGAAGAAAATCTTCCACAGTAAATATCCCCTGATTATTTAGCCTCTTGTGGAAGGACCCATCCTTGCCAATCTTCTCCAATCTCCAAACATCATCATTAAGTTCAGGTGGATAGTGCTTCTTATACACTGTGCCAAGTAAAAGAGACATGAAACAAACATATAATGCAAACAGACGAGTTAGCAACTGGATACCAAGGAGTGCAGACACACATACATTCTCCTCGGTGATCTTTGACGGTGAAGGCATCGGTCTTCGCCTCACGTATACGAATACCCTCACAAAATCCCGATGCAACCTTCAAGCCCAGCCTGAACTTTCTGCTCCTAATCCAGCTTGAGTTATCTGTAAATGTGAACTCCCCAAGTGTTCCTACCCCTTCCTTCAGAGTCACTTGCAAGTCCCCAGTCAATAGAGGCCTCTTTCCTTCACGCTCTTTAACCACATGGCTCTCAAATTCTTCTTGAGTCCACCCTTCATCTTCCTCATTATTGAAATCACCCTCAAGTACGACAACATCCAGCTTAACTGAAGCTTCAGGTCCGAGCGTTACAACATGGTCACTGTCTGCATCAATCAGAACCACATGGACTGCAGCACCTTGTTCCCCCTCTACCTTCCCTCCAGTGTAGAGAGGAAGAGACAGACATGATCTGAATTTTAACTGTAGGTTTCTCCCATCTGGACCTTCAATTCTCTTTGGCGAAACTCTGAAATTTAAAAAGGCCTATCATAAGTTAAGGGAATAAAGCCAATAGACGATGATGAAAGATAGATGCTTATGTTCCACTTCCACCAGATATATGACCAATAGATCTATTAATTCAGAGAACGCCACCAGTACATTGAAAAATTTACAAGCAATCATTCCTACCCAAGAAAAAATATCCCCAATAAACCACCATTAGTGAAAAGATACACCACTGACCTTCCATTAAGTCTTGGAGGACCCAACTTTGCCAAAGCACGTTCAACTTCCTCACTGACCTGTTCAGATTACAACAGAGTAAGTAAGAAAAAATTATACGGCCATAACATTTATAATAGCAGATATCAGGGATTCAAAAGATTTTGACATTCTTCAACAGGAGGTTAATGACAAGAAAAGAGGAATGTTCAAATAAATACTAATTCAAGGAAAGACACTAGAGCGATAAATCTTACAACTCTGCGAAGGATGGGCTCCAGTGAAGAGCACAGCTTCTGCAAACTGTCCAACTTGAGAGCTTCTACAATAACACTGCATCAAGTTGAAATATGCGTGAGTCAGTCAAAAACAAAAAAATTACAAGAGTATAGACATCCCAAAAAACAACAGAAGAGGTGATTGCCTTAGAGATAACTTTGTTCCAAGAAATGACGGGCTAAAAAGGCAAGCTGTGAGGTAAAACAGATCCTGGAAACTTTCTGAAAGCTAGAGAGCCAAATAAATAGTCTTGGAATCAAGCAAATCTTATGAAAAGGCCATCTTTAACCATCTAATTGCTCAATTATGCATATTCCTTAGCTCATTGCAAAATGATTCAAGTATCTGTAAATTGAATAACAATAACCAGACATGTGGACTTGAACAGCTACAACTTGTAACGCAGTAGTATCCCACACTTCACAGAAGAAGAGACTGAAATTCAGATGATGAAGTCAACACTAGAGTCAAACAGGGAAAGAGCACTGTTGATCAAGAAAAGAGCCCAATATCACCTTGCAAGAGCAGGTCGCTTTCGCTCAGGCTGCTCCTCTTGGCTCTCCAAACTTCTTTTTCCTCTATTATTCATAGAGTTAGTCCTCTCCATATACCTAGTCTGCCTCTGCATTGCTTCTAGATCTGTAGAACAACCAAAGCCACAAATTTTTTTAGACCAAAAATCCTCACTTAGACAAGTCTCCTAAGGCCTAATCAATGTACAGTAATCCTGCTTCTGTGAACTCTTGGTCAAGGTGAAAAAAATCGAAGTACTTAACAAAACTCATACTAGCAAAAAGGAAAATCTTTTCTTTCTTTATCACTTCCCAACCAATCAGTCCCAGACGGCTAAACCCAAGAACCTAGCTGTCGGAGCCGTCACGCTATACCACAGATTTAATCAATCTCAGAAACCAGATTCAGCTCAGTCAGTCCCATGTTTCACCTCCTAGACGGAAAAACTCAATACCCACTTATCTAATTTGGACGCTTCACCAACCGACAGTACAAATACTGGTAAGAAATTCAACAAGCCCGGGGTATCGAGAGGATTCAATCTCTTCTCCTCCAACTCCAACAATACCGCACCAAGAGAAAAAATAACACCCAGCAAATCAAGCAGCAGCAGCAGCAGGCAGACAGACAGACAGACAGACAGACCCAGCTCCGACAATAGCCCAATTGAAGTGAGACTCGAGACCTTAGCATCCCACCTGTGAGCTGAAGCAAACCCAACAAGTCAAAAACATTCGTGCAATTGAGGGCAAGAAAGAACCTGCCGGAAGCGTATCCGATGGGGTGGCGTCTGAATGAGAGAGAAGCGAGGAAGAAAATCCACGGAAGGCTTGATTTTTATTGCCTGATTGAGTCCCTGTCGGCTCAGTGTCTTGTAACCAGGACCCAAGTCCACCTCGACTCGACGACTCTTCGCCGGTGGGTAGCGCAAATCCCCTGCTCCGGTTCTACGTTAGTCAACGGTAAAGACGCCACTTATGCTATCTGTCATACATTAATGTTGGTTTTTCTTAATTTTTTAAGTTTTTTTAAACTCAGTATATACCACTTGTATTTAAAAGTTCAATAAACCCTAAATAATCCAATTCGAGTAGGGCGTGCTTATTAAGGGTAGAACTCTTCCAAGACGAATTTTCTTCTTTCACAAAGCTCAAATCGAGACCTTAAAAGAGGCATCTTATCATCTCAATCAATCTTTTTTTTTTTCCCAACTATTAATTTGCCTCATTTTTTTATGACAAGGACACATAATTGCTCACATTAGTTTATAATAATCATAAATCAAATGCGTCGTTTTGACAATCCAAACTTTACCCCCCATACAGTTTGATAAGGTTGATGTCATATGTTCGAGTCTCGTCTCAGGTGATATTACCAGAAGGAGTTCTTGAACTTGTACCCTGACAAATACCGACGGCTTAAACCGTTACCATCTCAATCAATCTATTTTTTTGCAACTATTAATTTTGCCGTATTTTTTTCTGATAAGGACACATAATTGCTCATATTAGTTGATAATAATCATACATCAAATACGGCGTTCTGGCAATCCATATTTAACCCCATGCAATTAGGTAAGGTTGATGTCACATGTTCGAGTCTCGCCCCTGATAATATTACTAAAAGAGGCTCTTGGGCTTATACATTGACGAGCACCAACTACTTAGACTGTTACCATCTCAATCAGTACATTTTTCTGCAACTATTAATTTTGCCGCATTTTTTTCTGATAAGGACACATAATTTGCTCATATTAGTTGATAATAATCATACATCAAATGCGGTGTTCTGGCGGTCTAAATTTCACCCCATACAATTTGGTAATGTTGATGTCACATGTTCAAATCTCGACTCAAATAATATTACCAGAAGGGACTCTTGAACCTGCACCTTGACAAACTCCAACTCCTTAGACTATACTAAGCTCTTAGTGGTGCCACGTTGACGAGATCAATGTCAATACTAGTTCTCGTGCTGACAATAGAATGACTTCCATTCATCGCTGGGACAAAATTATAGTGTAGATATATATATATAGATATATTTATAGAAATTAGCAAAATTTAAAACAAATTCAACATATCAATTATTAGATAATTAAACATTATAATGAATCATGATAGTATGAACAACCAGCATAAATATTGACCCGCCAAACGAACACTACTAAAGATCAAATATAATTCATAGAAATCAGTGTCTGTCAAATTAACATCCAAAGAGCGCACTTCTAGCAAATCATGCTCTTGTAATCATACATGAATCTAAAAAATTCACTGAATGGGATGAAATTAAAGACAAATTTAAATAAGAGTAAAATAAGTTAATTTAATAAAAAAAATAAAAATTAATAAATTTTATATAAAAATTTTCTGATACTTTCGATTTCAAGGGACCATCGCCACCCACCCTTAAGTGCACCTGGGCTTGTAGTTATCCGTTTCGCATGTTCAAACGATCGCTATCAAATGGATTGCCCTTGATATTTTGCCCAGGCTTAGCCAATTGGGTCAGGTCAAAAAGTGGACTTGAATGCAGCTGATTGCTGCTCTACTTACGGTCCGGATCATCTGAAGTACGAGCAACCTGCAATCCTGACCGTAAGGTTTCGCCGTACCCCAAAAAATCTGGGGGGGCACCACTTGCCACGTCACTCAAATTATTGAACTTTCAACCTTTGATTTTTCCACTTAGAAATGGACGTCAGGCAAGTAAATATTCAGTTTTAAAATACATAATAACTTATTGTATAAATTTTTTTAAAAAAATTTATATCTGCGAAATTTTTTAAAAAATTTTGAAGGTGTCAATATGTAAACGGAGATTTACATAAGGAATTAGTTATACACTACAGGGTGACTCGTGTGTGTCAATTTATATATTTTATCATAAAAATTCGAGGTGATCAAAGAAATGCAAAGTAATAAAAGAAGAAAATTAAGGTTAGAATATATATATATATAAAAGAGTAGTTTAATTCAAATATAAATGAAGAGAATTGCGTGAAACAGGTGATAGAATCGCGAAAATAATTAAGAGTAATCGATAAAATAGATAAGTATATCTAAATTATAAAAATAATGAATAAAATTTTCCAGTCTTTTATTAGTTTATTTTAAATTAAATTTGATCAATTATAAACTAAATTTTATTGATGATATTTTTAGGACTCGAAAATGAAATCAAAACTATTTTGAATTTATTTAAAGTAATACTAGACACGGACCCATGCTAAGTACGAAAAATATAAAAAAATAAATGTGAAATACTTAGACGTATTTGTATAATTATATTATTTATTTATAATTTATTACAATTTAATTTATTTAAATTCATTAACTTATAATAATAATTAGAACATTCTCAATTTTAACATGTAAACTATGTCAATTTTTCATTTTTATCTTTACAATTTTAAATTATCCTTTCAAAAAACATGACAAACGTTCAATACTAAAATGATATACATATAGAATAATCCGAGCAGTTAATGAATGATCTTTATTATTAGGTTCGTAGATATGCGATCAGAGGAAAATGAATGAAATTATTATTTTATCATTAATCTGTAAAACAGATATATATAATAAATTTTAATACATAAATTTTTTTTTTTGGTCGCCAGCCACGGTATCCAAGCAGGCCCCACCAGCGGTGAGATGGCATCTTTCAGCCAACCATACTTGACTAATCCGTTGGTCGCCCCGGGTCGCACGTCTGGCAATGGCGGGTGAGGCTCCCAAGAGGGGTGTCTGCGTACGTGAGGTCTCCAACCCGAGACCTCCTTAAGCGGCACCGAGCTGCTTACCACTCGGCCCAACCCCTCTTGGTAATTTTAATACATAAATTATAGTAAGAGCAAATATGAAAAATGCAAATGACACCAAACTTCCCACAAGTTTGCAAATAATAGTATAGATAAGATACATATATATATATACACGTGTGTGTATATATATAGATTACAGTAAATGTTTATTCGTGTCAAATGCCAGAGTAATTATTGACGTCAGAGATCCGAAGATATTGCATCATAAGCACGAAAATTTTTTAATATATCGCATTATTATAAAATTTAAAAATATGATAATTTGATTTAAAAAATCCTTTAATTTTGTAATAATATAATGTGAATGGTCAATTCTGAGCTGTTACCGCCAAATATGGTTGATGTGATTGCATTTGTCTTTTTAATTCTTCGGGTGAAGCTGGTCGAATTGGGCAGGTTTTTCTCACGAACCAGTCGGACTCCGAACCTTTCAGATGAATCCTTCCAAACATGAAAAACGCATCGACCGATAATTTGACGAACACGGTTTTCTCGGGCGATTTTTTCAGGCACGATGTTGTGCGAAGTCGGCCGGGGAGAAGTGTGACTTTGTATCGGGTGAAAGATGACATCGCTGCTGGCTGGGGATCTTGAACTCGATTTTGAACAAAAAGGGCTCGTATCGATTGAAAGCCGACATAACCTGACCACTGTGTCACTTGCATAGAGCGAGGAAAACTATGGAGAAAGAGGGAAAGAACGAAACTATGGTTTTAAATAAGAATTTAAAATAATAGTATTATTTTTTTAATTTTTAAGAGTTAAATAAAAATAGTAATTATTGTTATATAAAATAACAAGTTTATTTAAACTCGCGAGTTTCACGAGCCGAATATTATTAGTTTTAGCTTAACTCGTTTAACTGACAAACCGAAACCGAACCGATCTCAAACTCATTAAGATCGAGTCGAATTCAAGTTTTTATCGAGCCGAGCCCGAGTTGTTCGAGAATCATACTTTCTCATTTACACCCCTAGTTAAGAAGGGATGGCAATTCAATTCAGCTCTCCGGCAATTAGGTCAGATCACAGTGGTGAGAGAATGAAACAATAAAATGAAGGGAGAAAAATGTATTTACAAATAGCAGTGGTTACCTCGCAAGTGCACCAAATTGTATTTACAATTATGCCAGGAGGGCAAAAAGGTCATTTACAGATACAATTTATGATAGCGATAACTCTAAAACAGTGAAAAGATTTTGCCCTTGAAGTTTTCTTTCTTTTAAGAGGCGTTTCGTTTAAATATTATTAGATTACATTGTAAAATTAGATTATATAGAAAGTGAACTAAAATATGAAATTTTCGTGTTTGATAAATATTTTAAATTAGTGGAAAAATGATTTTAGAAATAATATTATAATATTTGATGTAATTGACAACAAACGTTATTTTACAAAAATACCCCTTTTTCCTATTTTGATGGATGAACAGGTTATCATTCTGTAGGGTAAAGGGGGTCTTTACAAGATGTAATCTGATATTGCAGTGGTGCATTTTGATTGCAGGGAAACGGAGATGGCCCGGTAATTTTCAAATGAGCAGGGAAAGAAGAACTGTCTTCAATTTTACACCCAAACACGGCAAAGTCGGTGTAAAATACCAAACTTTCCATTTAAAGTTCCCACCTTACATCAAAACAAACACCCCCCCTATTGTCTCGCTGAGTTAAGGTAGTGAATGCAACAGTACTGCTAGGCATATAACGAATACGCGGAGAGGAAAGCTAACAATGAAGAGGATGTCTTCGCCCTCGACTGCTCTTTATCCTTTGATCCTTTGATCCTTTGATCCTTGATCTTAAAAGGCATTTGGTTCGAATATTGCCAAATTACAAGGAAAGTAAAGATTATGTGAAAAGTTTAGATAATAGTAAAATTTTCTTGGAATTTGATGTTGTGGTGTTTGATAATGTAAAGTTGATTATAAAATTTGATCAGTGTAGATAAGAGTTTTTAAAGTAGGTGTAATCAGAGAATACTGCATGTTTTGGATGTAAAGTCTTTACCAACCACACTGTAAAATTTTAACTAATGTAATTTCAAATTACAGCCAGCTTTGCAAGCACAAGTTGGAGTTTGTGCGGTAAAGTACACTGTGATATGAGATTACACCACACTTTACAACAAACCAAATGGCACTGTATTTTAGTTTTGATTTGTCGAAAAAATTTGTCCTGCATTGGAAGTAAGCTAAAAAAGGCAATCCCAACCACAGAAATCTTTTGGAGACTTCTTAATTAGGAAGCACTTTCAACACATTCTTAAGAGAAATTAGAAAATAATTTTGCTTTTAATCAATTCAAGTTTTACAAAAACTTCAAACGACAAAAAAAAAAAAAAAGGGACAGCTCTTTTTAACTTAATCAGAAGTAATGGTTTAATGGGGCTCTTGGAATGTTGGGAGACTGTTGATATACTTCCCACTCTTTCAAAACTCAACTAAGCGGACAGCATGGGATGATCCACAATAAAAATTTATAATTAGTTCATGCATGTAAGTACGAATAACTGAACCATCGAAATTGCCCAGTCCAAGGCAGATCCTTCTACCAGCTTATCCTACTTCTAAGCATCCAAAAGAAGCTATTCGGTCCCAAACAGAGTCGGAAATTCTCCCAAGATACTTACTTCGCTGCCTACTACTCACTGGATCCTAACCTAACTAAAGAACAGGGTGTGATAATCCTTATCCAGAGCATATTATGAGCATAGTTTTTTGAAAGTTACCTTTCTCGCACAATGCCCGTAACTTCGTCTTTGCTCTTAAGCCGGTGAAATTCTTCCAGATTCTGGTAGAGTTTAGTCAGCAGGTGGGAGCAGAGCTCAGGAGACGTGCATGGACCGCACATGAAATAGACAACGTTGCCCAGAGGTCTCACGTATATTCCATCATCTCGGAGCATCTGAAGAAGTGGCTTTGCGTACAGGGAGCCATACCTGTATTATGAAAGAATCGGAATAAAGGATAGGAGAGGTCAGTCAGACTTCTCTGGCGTGGGGGTAGTGATTTTTCTTTTTCCTTATTTCCTTATTATTTCTACCATTGTTTTCTTCTTACTGGGGCCTGCAGGTTGTCAAATGAAGTAATAATTCTCGAGGGAAGCATTAAATTTGTGAATGAACGAGTGAGAAGAAAAGGATGATACCCGGCATTTTTGCCATCGACATGGAGTTCCATGGCGAAGAGTGTTCCAAGTGCGATCACCCTCTGAACAGCTGGATGATTAGAGATTTGGTTCACCAATTTGGTATCCCATAACTGCAAGCATTGTTGCTCATCAACATTATGCAAACACGGCATACGGAAAACGAGATACCAGAAAGAGCAACAAAGTTGTGAGTTTTCTCATACAATGATCAGTAAAGTACTTCCAGACTTGGTAAAAAGATAATTATGCAAAGCCTGGCCATAAAATGCCGGTGCATCACAAACCTCTTTAAGTAGTTTCGCTTCTGTATTTAAATTTGAATTGGTCTGAGGATCTTTGAACCATTTGATGGCTTTAGTAGCAGCTGTGCACCCCATAGGATGTGCAGTATATGAATGGCCGTGGAGAAGAGCGTCAAGCTGTAATAAGATAAAGAAAGTGCGATTTTTATTGGGTCTGTAGAAATTAAACTAGATAGCCATAAAAATTTGCATAAAATGCTCAATAGAGAATCATTAATTAGTCTCCAAAAAACAGAAACCGAATGCATTACTACCAATTTTGGATGATATATAATACCTTGGATTCTCCCAAGAAAGCATCAAATATTTCAGCAGAAGCTAATGTAACAGCTAGAGGTATTATCCCACCAGTAAGGAGCTTCGCGTAACATGCTATGTCTGGTTCCATGCCAAGAAGTTCTGCAGCAGACTGTTGAAAAACATTGATCGAACCAATCAGTGAATTGCAAGTATCGGTAAAAGGAAACTCCTGGCTCATTTCGGCAGCTCAAATGGAATTACTATGATATCCCCCAGCATAAAAATTAGTCCATATTACATTCCAACCCCTTCGTACCAAATGGCAGCAATACTGTGATAGACGAAAGTAATGACCCACCTCTGCACCCAAACGCCAGAAGCCTGTGAAAACCTCATCGAAGATCACTGGGATTCTTCGGCTTCGACATTCGCTCACAAGCACTCTATGAAAAAGTGGGTCCACCATATGCATTCCTCCAGCACCTTGTACCACTGGAAAACACAAAGGAAAACCCAGAACATCCCAAAACTTGTTGAGGTCCACAATATTGAGAAGCAGAATTTATCAGTTCACAGCATAGGGTGAGAGAGTGTTCCATGTTTCTAGGTAGGCATCAGGCACCTGTTTTATAGTGAGGCCATTTATGGATTAGAATGTCACAAGCACCACTTGAGATACTGACCTCCTTACACCAAACCAAGTGCTTATACTTTAATGAGAATGCAAAATGCTCACGATAGAATAGGCATTTATATTCATGACAAACACAGGTACAATCAACGAAAAATCCTCTCCCTTGTGTACTGAGGCATGCGCATCCCCGGAATATAACTAGAGAAGTTGTCTTGCCTGGTTCAATTATAAGTGCTCCAATGTAGTTAAGACCTCCTGCCTCAGGGAGGTGCTGTGATATATAGGATGAGTACAGTCGAGCTAGCTCTGATTTATCCCTGATCTTGGAAAATATTTCTTCACGTGAACTGAAAACTGTAAAGAGCCAAAAAGTTGGTAAAAACCAGAATGACCATGGAAAAGTTAGAGCAAGCAATAAGAGCTTAAGATACTCCAACGAATCGCAAGTCCTTCATACGCACTCATTTTACACTCAGGAATTTTTGAATGCAGAAACTCAGGAATGGCAAGACTCCATGAGCCTTTACGGAGGAAGACTGTTGGTGGATCTAGAAAAAGGCCTCTTCCAGTGTACCTGCCAATAATTTTTACTTTTAATTTCAAAATTTTGCTCTGTGCTAACTACAAAGAGTGACCAGTGATTGGAGAAGCAATGTAAATACAATTCCGGATTGCAGGAGACCATTAACAATGCTAATCATACAAATTAAAATAAATAGTTATAGAATTGATAGAGAGCTTGTCCACATAATGGGTCTTCCACAACCAAACCTTTCTTCTAGTTCTCCGGGAAATGTGATAAAAATGGCCAATAAGGCAACTTAGCATTTCGTGATTATTGAATTGAGCAGTCTTCCACAGAAATGCCTCGACCTATTACCAAGCCAGAGGCCTTGCAGTAACCGAAAGGGTTATCAATTTGGCTGAGACAGTGAGCTTAAGATATTCCTCTTTATAAGGTGCAGATTTAGGCAGTCTTGCCAAGAGATTAACTGAGAAGTAAGATATGTATAATAATTCACATTACATGATCAGTTTTATGCCAAATATAAATACCATGGTTGCTGGAGAAAGCTGGTGTAAGCTGATGGTGATTGCGCTTCCATAGCACCTAGAGTATCACCATGATAAGATCCTTGCAGAGCTAGAACCTACAGATATGGATGCAACAAACCTTGTAAATATATCTGCAAAACTATAACATCAGTTCCGGACAAAAAGTATCACAAAATGCAACTTCATGTCAAATCAGGAATCGATGTAGTACCCTCTATTATTAGTCCTGAATAGGTTAAAATTGTAGATGTGAGGATAAAATATTAATTTTTCTTCAAGAGTATAATAATTGGCAATAGAGGAGAAAGGAAAATGAACAACCTGAGAGCAATTTGACTATAATTCCTTAGGTGAAAGGTCAAACTTTTGGAGAAACCTAATGTATGAACTAGCAGATAGGATGATTTTTTAATGATTGAACCATATATAACACCTACAATGAGCTCAGCTTGTTTATCATCTTTACTATCCCTGAGGGTGTCCAAAAGGATTCCATGGTCAACTGAAAATCTGCGGAATGCCATCTTAAGAGCTATCTCAATTGCAGTAGATCCGTTATCTGAAAAATAAGCTCGGGAAGCCCATCCTACCAAAACAAATCAGCCAAATCAGTCCACCTGAAGTTAATAGACTAAAAGACATGTACAAATATTTAATTCTTAGGGTTTAAAGAATCTGTAATTCGATTTAATGTGTGATTTCATTATGAACTGCTAATATACTCAACTCATAGAACTAGGGGGAATGATATACCTTCAATATTGATAAATATATACATCTTCTCCAGTTCAGAATATAATCATAACTCATTTAACAATTATGCTAACTATTGATCTGAGGGAAAAAGGACAAGGGTAAAGTAACAAATTGTAGCGACTGCAAAGGAAATCCCAACGGGAAATATATATCAAGTAGACCAGAGAAATGAAGAGATCGGATCAAAAGTTAGGATCAGAAAAATGTCTCTTTCAAATTTCAGAACTCAGTCAAAGTTCTCCCGCAGCAAGTAAACAAGATGACAAATAACATTGATAAAGATGTTCTAACCTTTTCCAACACCATCCAGCAAAAGTTCTGCACATTCTAAGGCTGGTTCATGAACATTTTCAGGGAACATTACATGCCCATATCTGGAAGCAGCATAACCCATGTCTCTTGCAAGTTCAGTCTGGAAGCACCTAAAACATAAAACCAGATTAACAAGATACTTCAGAAAATCCATCACAAAGGCATGAAAAAGAAGACAAGCCATGCAACTCATGCAAGCCAGATGAATAGGAAGGAACCAAATTCACATAACTAAGCATCTAATAGCCTCAAATCTTATTGTATAGATATTAAATTATAAGGCATAAGGACGGAAGTTTACTGAGCATTGTTCAGGTATACCAATCATTGTGACAGTTAATTTGCAAAGATGTTCCCTTTTCTCTTTGATGCATTATCACTATCATATAGAAATGCCAACATATTTTTCCCTTTGCTTGCTGGAGGGATTACCAAAAGATCTCTTTCTCCCGTAAATTTTGACTAGCCCATCAAGATTAGGTGTTCTTGCAGTATTATGCACACATCAGACATGAGCTGTCTGCTTTAGATATTCACTCAGGTTTCATCTGCAATTAAATTGATAAATTCATTAGGAACAAAAATGACCTGCAAAGTTGCATCTGGTCCTTGAGTCCACCAACTAGCACAAGCATCAAACAGCTGAGTCATAGACCTATTCTTCAAGCCCTATTATTATAAGAGAAATTTATTATTAGTTTGAGAACTATAACAAAAATTGGAGTAATATGGTGATAAGCAAGATAGATAAAGTAAAAACATGACCCAAAGCAAAATGTTCTTATTTTAAGGAACCAAATGACAAACAAGATGTCGTCACGAATGAAGACCTTGACATGGAAAAATGCAAACATTCAACACTCAAACCAGATATACTTTCTTCGGAAACAGATAAGATGCGAGAAACAATTAGCAAACAGATATGAGTCAGAAGGCAGAACCCAAACCTTGAAAACTGCAAAACTCTCACCACAGCGTGAATCAATGACTGTAACAGCTTCTTCAGGAACAAGACCATGTTGAGTAAAAGGCCACCAAAACTTGTCTTTTGCCTTCTTTTGCATGTGAAGCAACTTCTGCATTTTTTCTGCATAAGTCGAATGCATTATATCTCTTAGAGAGTTGAAAACACTTTGAGAATCGTCAAACCATTGCATCAGATCATCGGATGGATCTTGCGGAATCTGTGGCAGCACAAGCACTGGCACCCTGATGACACATATATAGAATTACATCAACAACTATTCACGCTAAGCATTCCAACAAAATCATCACTCGACAAGAAGCCCATTGGAGTAGTCTCTTAAACATATCTCTTAGAACATAAAGCCAGCAATTGCCTCAATACTGAAATATACATTTCCACATAGCATTCACTACCTCTTCTGGAGATAGGACATTATCGGTACTTCATTGACAAGGCCATGATCTTCAAAGACAATGGCTGCAACATCGTATCCTCGAAGTTTCAAGCTTTCATAAGCTGAAATAGTTGCGGAAATACCACCTAGCCGACCATCTCCAACAAGAATAGCAGGTAAACGCAATGGCCTGTGCAATATACTCAAACGATTAATAAGAAGGTGTGCTCAAAAGCTTAAAACGATAGATATTGTGGATCACCATATAAACCATCTGAGTTTCTTGCCAGCCAACCTATCTGCTTCACTATGCTTCTTCTGTTAACTCTAAACACATTCACACGCTAAATTTGCTTAAGCTTCACAGTTGCCTCCATGTCTTAAAGATGCTCCAAATAAAAAAGTATCTTCTTTCCTTTAACTTTTCACTATTCATTTCTTTTTCTCTTTCCTCTATCAACAACTTTACACCTTGGCACCCGAACTTGTATTCCTCGAGTAAAATTCTAACTTCTATAGCTCGATTCCTATCTTTATGATCCAATGAAACAAAAGCAGTCGTGAGGGCTAGCACTAAAACCTGTACAAGTCGCACTGAAGAGACCCAGAAGGACCGGGACTAGCAACCCCTCCGGCAGTCTCCACAACACACAGCACCTCTCTCTCTTCTCTCTCACACTCCAACCCGACTCTTAAGCACCTCTCTACCATTTCCACTACCAGGGAATCATCCACCACTCCGCCCTCTCTCTCCGCGGCCAAATGTGGTGAAACAGCCTCATTATATGCAAAGATGGTCTTCGAGACCAACTCTGACACACAACTGCCACCAGCTTCCTCACCCAGGACCCTTTTTTCCTCGTAAAAGCTCAAATCCACCATCCCACTAGCACAATTTGGCATACACGAGGGACCAGACACGTCAGGTGATGTGCCAAGGAGAGAAGTGGATAGGGAATTCGAGGCGGGGAGAGAGGACTGGAGAACGTGATGGGAGGAGAGGAGCTGGGAGTGGGGTTTGTGGAGGAGGGACAGGGAGGAGATCTTGTTGAAGAGGAAGAGAGAGTCGGAGTCTGAGGGGAAACCTGTCTGGACCGGTTTAAGGTAGAGGAACTTGGACGGAGTGGAGCGGCCGAGGAGGGAGGAGAAGGCGAGGCCGGTGGACACTAGGGTCTTGCCGAGGGAGGTGTTGGAGGACCACACGAGGTAGGTAGGGTGGGTGAGTGGGATTCGGATAGACAAGGCGCCGGTTGACGACTGGCGGTCGTGGAGGAGCCGGAAGTGGTGGCGATGCCGGCTCCGGCGCAGGAAGGAGAGGATCGATGGCATGGCGGCGGCGGCTGCGGCGGCGGCTTAACGGTACAAAATTTGAAACGCACCCTGTGCGCTAGCAGAGCCTCCCTACAATATTTTATCCCTTTTTGCCTTTTCCTGGAAAATTTCCTTTTTATGCATATTTTTCTATAACTAAATTTCCACTCGACCCGTTGGAAGTACGAAATTGTGAATTATATAATTAATTATAAAGAATTTATTTTATTTTTATTTTTAAGTAGCACTTTATATATTTTTTAATTAAGCTGTTGAATTTTTATAATATGACTCATTTTTGTAAAAGTGAAGGCATGAATATGTAAAACACAAATAAAAATAATTTGAAAAAATGATGAGAGAAGCCAGAAATTATTTTTATTGGTTTTTTTTGGGAATTTTAAGAGTAACGTTATGAATTAAACATTATTTATTTATTTTTATTAAAAATATATTTGTGAAAGGCATTTTCAAAAATTTGAAAATGGATAACTACTCATATTGATGACATTATCTGTTTTTTTTTTAAAGAAATCATACATAATTTGTGATTATTCGAACAAATAACCAATTTTTTTGAAGAATATTCCATGAAACAAATATAAAGTTTGAATTTGAAGTAAATGGAATCCAAGAAATTCGAAACCCGTTACTGCGTCCAAGATGAAACTAGTGATTGTCGGTGAAGCAGCAGCGATTGTCCTCTTGAGATCATCAGAATTTAAGTTTACATTCACTACCTTCTCCGAGATGTTCATTGACTAAGCTTCCATATAGGCGTGAGTAAAAAAACCAGTTCGGGAAGAGCCGAACCGGTTCTATTTTGGCACAGTTTTTCAGGCAAAAAACAGTTCAGTTAATTTTTAATTGTAATTGGTGCGATTAACGAGTTCAAACCAAACCGAATAATTCTATCATAAAAATAACTTTATAATACAAAAATACAATTCAAAACCAATTCAATTCTGTTCGAACCGGTTATTCAGTTCTAACCAATTTCAAATTGCTTTAAAACCAATTCCGTTTGAACCAATTGACCGAATTGGTTTAAACCAATCCAATTTTTTCCACACAAACCAGTTACAGTTCTTGCCCACTATGTCAAACCGCACCGATTTGTTTGGTTCAGTTCAGAACTGGTTTTGCACACCCCTAGTTAGATCTACCTCATACACAAAGAGTATTCATGAGCTTAAGTTTTGGAAGAACTGAGAAGTTCTTGGTTTGTACTTCACCAGAAGCAACAACAACAAACATGCAGTAATGACAAGAGCATCCACCTGCCAATCCAAAACGGAGTCTGTTTCCATTAATGTAGTGGTCCTGGATGGTTTAGAGAATTCTTTTTCTCTTCAGTGTGATAAATTTGACAATTGGTTGGGTCGTGCTCTTTTCTTCCATGAAATTCTATGTTCAATCCTTGACAGGAGACCCAAGAACAAAGAAGAGATCAGTGAAACATGAGACAATTGAAGAAGACATTCAAGCTGTACATAAGAGGTTCAGCAAGACTGTCAGATAGATGCCTGCACATCGAAAAAGAGACCATGGTATGTCTTATCTTAACGTCAGCAAAATCCCAACTGGGACCGTGAGGATTAAAGCTATGATCTACAGATAAACAAACACCAGGCTCAGGATCTCACTGTATTAGTGCCACTCGATTCCACCCAGGGTGGTGGAACCCACGCCTTCCCATACTTCGCTGAAGCCCACTTCTTCATTTTCAATGCCAAGCATACCCGAGTCCCAAAAGCCACCACCATTTTCATCTGCCATCAAAGAAATCACAACTTTCATTATAAGGGATGAGAAGCAGATCAGAACCATTTCCTTTTCAGTTTGATGAACATCACTTATGTGATTTGATATTATATTCATCTCTCAGTAATTATGTCAGAAACGTGAGCTCAACTTAAGAAATCAGAGTAGAGGTTTCAGTGCAGCTTAAGAACAAGGTGGATAGCCCTGAGGACATTGAATATATTTCTTCCTAATCAGAGAGTATATGTATACTTGTGTATACATCTATGTTTAAATAAGGCAGAAACGGGTTAAAGCACAGAGCCTTCAAAATTCCATAATGAATAGGTTTCTCAGCGCACTTACAGTGGTTGTACTCAGGCCTTGGTTTCTTGTTCATAATGAAACTTTCTCTCCTTCCTTTTGCCTTTGGTTCCCGGCCCTTTCCTAGAACTACGACATGCTTTCCAGAAATAGTTTCACCTTGTAGTTCAATTAACCACAAGTAGTTAGTGACAGGAATAACAATCAGTAGAGAACAAAGCATTGCCAAAAAGGAATCAAAGCAGTAATGTCTTAGAAAGTTTGAAGCCGGCATGCATTAATTTCACCAGCTGATGCTGATGATCTGTTCCTTATGCGGGGTCTCGGTGAGGCTCAAACAATTTGCATTTCATGGAAGTTGCCTTAAGTTTAATACAGCATCAGTAAGAGAATCACAATCATCTTTTGGAGCTTCTCACTCTATTAGCAAAGTGAAGAAAGAATGCAAGATTTTAATCCCTCCATAGATTGTAAGACTTATCAAATGACTGAATGGGTTACAGAGATATAACCTACAAACTTTGTTTTTCAAAGTTATTACCTATGGCATAATTTTCCGTGTCTCAAACCAGAAAATAGACAGCAGAAAATGACTTCTGCATCAAATATGGTAGAGTAGGAAATCTGAACTTAGTATCCAAAATACACATGATACCTAATTCTTCATTCCTCTGGTATCAGAGAAATAAACATGGAATCCCTATCCACTTAACATGGCCCATGGAATAAAAAGAACATATTTTCCTCTGCCCCTTTTCTGATGAGAAAGTTCATTCATTGATATAGTAAGGAAGTACTACAAAAGATATAACCATCAAACATATGCAGAGAATCAAAATTTGATCTAAAGCTTAGTTGACCTCATCCGGAAACATTGCCAATCCATTAACATATTTCTCTTTTGGTCAATAACCACATCCCATGGGTAAGATGCAGCATGTAGATAACATGTTCTTCATTTATGATTTAATTCAATTCATAACAAATAACATGGATATTAGTTTGCACACCATGCTCGCTAAGAAATGCCATGTGCCGATGAAATTCCATTTATTTACCAACCTGTTTATTCACATAGTTGGCAGAATAGACTACAAATATTATCATTTCCTTATCAACAGGGACAAGCTTGAGCAAGACTAGTTCAGAAAGAGCCATATCCCATATGTCAATTCGTCCATCATAAACCAGTGAAATAAGTTATTAGATACAGACACTAGAACATTAACTCATCCAAGCAAGATAAATACATAATAGATCCTTCAAACAGAATGCCTGACAGAGTTCCTGGACCGGGATTTGCATTATATTGGTGATGGGATCAGAATAGTTGGTAGACTAAAAAAAGCAAACTAGTTGCAACTATGTTTCTTCTATGAAGATATGGAGCACGACCCACAACTATCCAACTAAAAATGGGAACAAACCGCAGAGTTATATAGACAAGTAATTTCATTACTGCAAATGTCATAAACTCTCAGACAATTTGGTGTTGAGGAGTTTTCAAGGGAAGATACTCTCATCTTAAAAGTTTGAGATTAAGGGTACCTTGAAAAGGATTTCTCCGCTTCCTCGACTCCTGCACTTCCTCTTCCACTTGGAAACTTCCACCTTCATCCAAGCGACCCGTAACTGCACAATCTTCCCTTTCCTTATCAGTAAGCTTCAACTGTTGGAAAATTCCTTTATGAATGTCCTTCTCTTCTTGCACTCCACTCATATCCCCACCCCTGGAGTCATCGGGCAGAAGAGGATCTCGTGATTCCAACAGCATAGAGAAGGGCTTCAACTGGGACTGCCAAGAAAGAGAATCTTCGATTAAAAAACTCGAACTTGCACTACTCCTCACAGTACAAAAAGAAAATCTCAACTCAGAGGGATTGCCCGATCAGTTAAAACCCAAAAGAGGATGCAAAGAGAGGGCTCTGTTTCCATGATAGCAGAGATAATTGGGATCAATCCGCCATACCATTTACAATTGCCCCACATCTGCTATATTTTTCTAATTTATGCGACAAGAAGTCCATTTAACCCACAGAGAGGAAGAAACAGAAGAACATCAGGCGCTAACCTAAGTAACTTTTACTGAAAGTTGAAGGGCAATAGATTAATAAGGCTTGTTCTTGAACAGTAAGAAAGTTATCAGTCGACCGCAAAGGAGACATGACATGCGAAGAAATTGCTCTGTTTCTCCCGAAATATTTCTTCGACGACCATGTTCTATGCACAGCTGGGTTATCTGGGGGAAAAAAACATCCTTTTGCTTATTTTTGCTTTCACTTGCTCAGCAGACAATCGAAGTGTACAGAAGCACCTGGACCATCCCAGCAGGCAGAGAAGTTTTCGGCAGTTTCCGGTTGAGGAATTCCGACAGCGAGACCCGCAAGCCGCCATTGAAGCCCTTCGCCCTGATTTAGTGCAAGAAAAAGCAATGATTTGTGACTCTGAAGTTGAAAACTAGCTCTGAAATTGGGAGATGCAAGTGGGTCTCTTTTGGGGTCTCTCTTACGTGCCCGAAGATGGGGAGGAGCTCGACGACGGCACGATGGATCGCTGCCCGAAAGCCCTGAACCTACTCCGGCCATTGTTGGGTTTCATTTCTGTATTGAGAACACGATGGCGTCAGGGACAATCTCCTTGCTTGGTTTTGCTTCTCTTCAACTTCCACCTTTCGTCTCACACTCCTGAAGTTTCCCGTGGCGCCCATTTTGAAATTTTTGGGGAAAATATAAAGCGAATTGTAAAGTTCTACGAGTGAAATAAGGGAACGTTCGGTTCCAGCATCCTTAAATCACCCAGAAAGTAAAGATTACGAAAAAAAAAATTAAATTATAATAATTTTCTTAAAAAAATATATTAGAATTTGATATTGTAATATTTGAAATAATGTGAAGTTGATTATAAAAATTGGGTTGGTGTAGGCAAAAGGCCATCAAAGGGTGACCATTTGAAATCATAAATTCGATGTACTTTTGCTGAGGCAGTATGTTTTCAAGTTCTTATATTTAACCGTGAATATATTAATTAAATTGAACAATCAGTACACGGACTCACAATACAAACTCAGCACTCACATTCTTCTTTCAATGTGCTCTTTGTCTTGTGTTGTGCTCTCTTTGTTGTGTTGTGCATGTAAGCGGTCTGTATTGCTTCGATCGATTCTAGACTTGTGAGCATCGGTTGAGTGGAATTCAGTAGCTAGTTAACGGATCGTGCTGTTGACGTCCCGTGACAGTTTGATAATAGAATCATCACGATACCAATGAGTTTACTGTCAAATGCTTCATGTAGATTAAGAAGTCAGTGTCTGTCAAGATACAAATTTAAAAATCTCTTTTACCAATATTAATCATAACGGAACTCAAATCTGTAACATTGACCTTACCAAATTACATAAGAGTAAATTTTAGACTATTAAACCATCCCCTCTCTCTGTATATCCTTCACTGCGGACAAGAAACGTTGTTTCCCGACACTTCCGGCCGTAAAGACATGTCGTCTTATTCTCTAACTTCCATAAACACAAACAGATCGATCGCAGAAAGTACAGAATTTAGTAGTAAAATCACACTCAGACAAGCTTCTCTCTCAGTTTTCTTTAAAGCAATCATCCCGTATGCGTATTTCCTTCTTTAAACCAAAAAAAAACAATTCCGGAGATAAGAGTCGAAAGACCTTTCACAACGAAGGGAACCAAACCGAGAAGTTCTCGACTCCGTTTACATCTTATAAACTTATATTTGTCGTCGTCATGGTTGATGGCCGAAGCATCTTGTGACAGAGACTAGGTATATACATGTGGTTCGAACGCCTTCTAGCATTCCTGTGCCTGCGCTGCAACGCCCGAGCTGTCCTTCAGGATGCTCGATAAGCTCCGGCAGAACTGTTCGCATAGGTAACAATGTCAGCTGTCAATGAATGAGTCCTGCACCTTACTGCTAATAAACTGAGGCACCCCTACTCGTAAGTTTAGGCTTTCGGTGGATATCGTCCAATCTCTTACAGGTATATTTTACATGGCAAAAAAGCGGGTTACAGTGCGGGCCCCTCACACATAGCCTTGCTCGAGGATGGAGCCCGTGAACAGTAAACCCAGTGCCGGACGAAAAAATGATTGACACATGATTAGTTGTTGAACCCAAGAGTAAAACTTGTGAAATCGAGCTGAGACCGAAAGAAAAAAAATGTCTGGCTCGTGATTAGTGTATCGAGTACGGAAGATAAAACATGACTTGTATTATCTGTTAGCTCTTCTTTCAAAGAGAGAGCTTGTTTCGTAGTTAGTCGGCCTTCAAATTTACCCGGCTCAATGTCGAGATTTTTGTCGAGAGTAATGTATAAGTGCACGTGACTCGTGTAAGACATGCTGCCCAAGTTATATGAGTTCAACCTCTTATATATTCAGTAGATGAACGTATATTTATATACCTCTTTGTACATGGGTAGCTCCCCAGCAGATTTCGATACTTCTATGACGCAGTGCAGTGGAGCGACCTCGATCACCTGACATCGAAAAACGTATACTTGTTGAGTTTAATTCCTCGATCAGCGACATTTTTACGAGTTCCTATGGCTGCTGTTCGGTTTCCTTACCTCGGCCGATAAGTTGAAGTACGATCGAGAGCACCTGGTCATTTTCTGAGACGGGTGCATCTTCACCTGCAATTTTTGCAAAAAGATGACGGGAAAGACCGGGAACGGTTTAAAGAGACGAAGGACATCGATGTCTTGCGAGGTTTAGCGAACCTTGTTGTTCGATCGCTCGGCCAACAGGTTCACATCCGCTGCAGCTGCCTGGATCTTCGTCATGGTGTCATCGACCGTGTAGTCGGACACCAGCATCACTTTCTCCTTGACTTGGTCCTGCAAGTGCAAACCGAACCCGTGAAAAATCCATAAAACAAACCATACTGTTATCTGACCTTTCAGAACGAAATGGTCGTATCAACTTCAAATTCTATTTTAGTATTAGAGCGCGGATTCAAGTTCCTGTGTCAGACAGGGTACTTACCTGATCTTCAAATAGGCCCGACAGGTCGAGGTCGTGGGACATGGCGATCAGTCGGAACGCATTTATGAAGCTCGATGACTTAGGAACTTCCGATCCGCTTCCATTTCCTGTCCAAAATTGATATTCCATCGAGATTAGACAACAACCTTAGCGTTTTTTCATGTCCGTCCAGTTTTTTTCTGGTTTAGCTCACCTCCCCTGAGTCAAAAGCGGCGTGAAGTTCATCGGCATAGTCTTTGCCTTCGAATTCATAGGCGCAAGCGGGTTGTAGTCGATCTGAAACCAGGCATC